>JANIJG010016563.1:0-43651 GCA_024611175.1 Megaceryle torquata | reverse complement strand
ATTGAGAGTGGCTTGGTGACTACATCTGCCAGTTCACTCAGAACTCTGGGATGCATCTCATCAGGTCCCATAGACTTGTGTATGTTCAGGTGCCTCAGGAGGTCATGAACCTCATTTTCACATGCAATGGGAGTGACTTCACCACCTTGATACCTGCCTTGCTGTTTTTTTACTTGGGATGTGTTGGGAGAGAGGTTGCTAGTGAAGACTGAGGAAAAAAAGGCATTGAAAACCTCAGCCTTCTCTTCATCTGTTGTCACTAGCTCCCTGTTCTCGGTCTTCGGGGGGGGGGGTATGCTTTCTTTCACTTTCCTTTTTTCATTGATGTATCTGTAGAAGCCCTTCTTGTTATTTTTTTGTGTCCCTTGCCAAGTTCAACTCCAACCATGCCTTGGCCTTCCTGACCTCATGCCTACACAATCAGGCAGCATCTCTGTACTCTTCCCAGGATACTCATCGCTGTTTACACTGCCTGTGCAGCTCACTCTTACTTTTTAGCTTGACCAGCAGGTCATGACTCAGCTATGCTGGTCCCTTCCCTTTCTTGCTTGATTTCTTACACTTCTACTGTGAGTACAAGATCATTGATAGCTCTTTCATCTTCCCCATCATATAGCTCATTGTCTCCTACTTACCCTGAAATAGCAGTGGAGCTGACACACTGCCCACAAATGTCACAGGCTTGTTTCCAGGAAGCCTGTTTTTTCCCCTTTCCCCCTTCACATCTAGTTCCGAATCCAGTGAAAACTTCAACATCTTGCACATGTCAGTAAGAAAACGGAACAGGCATGACTAGAGCCTTTCCCTGAAAAAAACAAACAACAAAACAACAGAAAAAAATTTTCATCAGTGTCTTCTCTGAACAAAAAGAGAGAACACATTCTCACCAGTGACATCTATCCTTCTAAATAAAAGTAGACCAGGGAGAGAGTTGGGTCACTAACCTCTGATCTTTCATAATACCTAATTGTTAGCTTATTTGCTGGTTCTCTCCAAGACAAACCTGCTTTAGAGAGATGAGCTCTGAGCAATGTAATTTTGCACCAGCTGCTATCTCTGACTTTGGAGCCCAGGAGAATTCCGTTGTTTCTATTTATCAATTATTTGTGTTGATGGTGATCTTTTGGCACTTCCTTTTCTATAAAATTTCCCATTTCTAGAAAAACATACTGTTTTTCTTTAAAACCTTGACCTTGTGTCTTCTGTCCAGCCACATGAAGCTAATCACAGCTCTTTAGGAAAAATGCAACAAAAGGCTGGCATCCTGATCCTGTCTGTGGTGGTATTCTCTGAATTGTTTTGTAGCAGACCTAATGCTTTCTGCTGAAAGGTGTGTAGGTATGAAAATGGGTAACATAAGATGAAGCAAGGTTTTCTTGCATAGTTGTTACATAAATTATGGAAAGGAAATAATCAACATTTGGCCACCTGGGATTGTCCTTCCCCTTCCTCCCTCCATATTGCACTGAGCCCCAAGTGGCCAAGTTGTGTACAATATGCAGCTTTTAGTGGGTCCTCCTCTTCATAAAGCATACTTTAGAAATGTTTCACTATCTACATAATAAGGACATGGGCTGTGCATAAAGCCCACCATGATTCATTGTCAAAGAGTATTGATTGATCATTTCAGAAAGGGTAGCATAGTTTATGGCCTGAGTGCTTATAAATTACTTTTTTTTTTTTTTTTTTTTTTTTTTCTGTAGTTCCTCCACACAAGATCAGGAGGACTGCAGGCATGTCTTCAGTGAAGTATAGGTGAGCCTTAGAGAATACAAAGCTTCTAAAAGGATCTGGAAGTTGTACATAGCACAAGGTAAATATTTATTTCATTCTTACCAACTGAATTGTTCAGGAGCCTGCCAGTTAAGAAATGTTAATCTTAATCATGCTGTGAGTAAATAAATTCATCCAGCCCTCAGTTTGTCCATGTATAAGAAAAGTCTCATATGGGGTGCTAAAACACATGTACCTTCTTGGAGTTATCACAGAATGGTAGGGGCTGGAAGGGAAATCAGGAGATCATCTGGTCCAACCTCTCTGCGAGAGCAGGTTCACCTAGAGCAGGTTGCACAGAAATGCATCCAGGCAGGTTTTGAATGTCTCTAGAGAAGAAGACTCTACCACCTCTCTGGGAAGCCCATTCCAGTGCTCTGTTGCCCTCAAAGTAAAGAAGTTCCTTCTCACGTTTAGATGGAACTTCCTATGCTCAAGTTTGTGCCTGTTCCCTCTTGTCCTGACAGTGGGCACCACTGAAAAAAGACCAAGCTCATCCTCTTGACACCGACCCTTTAAGTATTTATAAGCACTGATAAGATGCCCCCTCAGTCTTCACTTATCCAAGATAAAAACATCCAAGTACCTCAGTCTTTCCTCATTAGAGAGATGTTGTAGTCCCCTAATCATCTTCTTAGCCCTTTGCTGTACCCTTCTCCATCTGTTCCATGTCCTTCTTGAACTGGCGAGCCCAGGACAGTACTCCAGATGTGGCCTCATCAGGGCAGAGTAGAGGGGGAGGATGACCTCCCTTGACCTGCTGGCCACACTTTTCTTGATGTACCTCAGGATGCCATTGGCCTTCTTGGCCTCAGGGGCACATTGCTGGCTCATGGTCATCCTGTTGTCCACCAGGACTTCCAGGACCTTTCTCATAGGTCTGCTTTCCAGCAGGTCAACCTCTAACCTGTTCTGATACATGGTGTTACCTCACTACCTATGTGCACCGCAGCTATAGTAGGGGAGCTACATGGCTCCCATATTCCATTAAATGCCTCCTGTGTACTGATATCCTTTTGGGGTAAGGGACAGGAATAGTCCTGTGTTCAGATTGCTTTCTCATCAAATGTAAAGAGGCAAGGGGGAAATCCAGCTTGTTTCAACCAGGTCTTCAGTATGGATGATGGGTGTGGGTAAGCAGGGACCCTGTTGGAACATGGTGTACTGTTTAGGTCTCTGGCCAAGATAGCTTATACTCTTGAATGCTTAGTGCTGATATCACCTAATTTCCTTATATCTGATTATCTTTCAATGCTCCTCAGCATTATTTTTATCTCTGAACACTTTAAAGCCTCATGGCCAATAAGTTTTCAGGGCATATTTAAACTCATACACTTTGAATATTTTTGGACATCTGTGACCAGTAGAAAATACATACCATATCTGTGTTATTTGTAATCACATTGAATTAGAAATGCATGGGTTGGTTGTAAATAGGAGAGCTGTTGAAATAAAAAATTTCTGACACAGATTACAAAATGGGGAGGTACATCTTCTGGCAGCTGTTTTGGACAAGGAAGAAACTCCTTCATGGTTAATGAGAAAGCAAACATGAAATAAAAACCTAAGGAAGTCCTGAGTTAATATGTCATAGTTTGATATAGGAACAAACACAGTGATTTCCACTAAATAATGCAGCTTTACATTGTTCACATGGGCTGAACTTTCTTCAGAGAGTTCACACACTAAGTAATCAAAGAGAAAATTCACTGACAGGCCACTTCTTGCACAAGCATAGTTGTAAATCATACAGAATGTCAGTTGAAAAAGTCACTGACCACAGCTAACATTAAAATAAAATAAATAAAACTACCCTTTCAGCAAAAATCTCTCGAGTGACTGTAGAAGGCAGAAGGGTTTGAATGTTTGAAATCCGTACTATGGTTACACTTTGTGAGACTGCAGATACATCCTTCTCCTAAGGGTTTTTCATTTGCAGGCATTACTGTATGGGAAAAGGTTGATTACAGAGCTCTTTTTTTGTTTTGTTTTGTTTTTGTTATTCTAAGAAGATGGTGGAAGAGATTTTGATTTTTAATGACAGTTATGTGGCCTCACAGATATTATACATGTGGACAATACAGTTCCTACCTAAAAAAATCCTTTTTCTTTCACTCTTAACACGCACAGAGCTATATACATCTTGACACTTCAAAATTTTTTTGGAGGTTGATATGTTAGTTTGATACTTCTACACAATAAAAGAAGTTAAAACCAGTATCATCCCCTTCCCCTGAACCGTGATTTCCCCAATAAATTCCATCTTTGACTAATAAATGGGCAAGTGAGAGTCTGTAAGTGTTTGGTGATGGCTGGAAGAAAGGAGCATTAGAAAACTGAGTACCTCAAAATGGGATGTTTATCTTTCTCCTGTGAAGTAACTAGCATTTCTCCCCAATATGCTTCTGATTCAACCTGGCTGAGGGTCTTAGATGCCCACAACAGTTCTGGGTTTTCCCCCTTGTATTCTTTGACTACATAAAAGATACTGCCTTTGCCAGTTCATCTGCCCCCTATAATTCTTTTAGCTTTGTCCTTTTTTTCTTGGAAACTAAGGCCTTGGTAAATATAGTCTTTTAACAATGTATCCTCAAGCAGGTGGAAATTAAGATCTTAAGGTTTTGGGTTTTTTTGTTTTTTTTTAACATAAAGTCCAGAGAACCAGGGCAAGTTTTAACCAGTGAAATATGACATTTCAATCTTGTTATTTCCTTGTATATCGTCACCTCCTACCTCTATGTGTAGTCTGAGTTTCCTCAAAAGCTTTAAAAGACACATGTAAGAAGTGGGTGTTCAGTCAAATATTGAGTTTATAGGTTGGTGGGATGAGTCAAAAGGCATTTAAATAATTTGAGAAGAGTAACCTGTTTCATCCTGGGAACTCTCATACTTTAAGGCATGTGGTAGAACTTGCTCTGCTCTTGCCAGAAATCAGCTGTTATGGTGAAATATATGGCAGGGTGAATTAGAAGTTAGTTTGCTTTTGGAGAAAAATTTATTTTTGTTTATTCTTTTGGTTCATAAAGAACTTCTCATTTCATACAAATTAATGTTATTATGCACTAAAAAACAGAGGTGTTTCTTTAAAGGTAGATAAATACCTGACTTAACAGACTTTGCAGCCATCTTTCTATGGCTGTCATTTCCTAGAAGTTGACCCTGGTTAAGAGAGGCAGGGAGTGGCATATCTTGCTCTTGATAGGGACAGGAGTGTCTAGTTTGCAAGAGTTTTGACGCTTATACACTATTAGCAGGTGAGCAGGACCAGGAGACGTCATAGGATCGCATTAGTGCTAAACACTACCCTTGTGTGTGGAATGGTACCACCAAAAATGCTCAAGCTGTGTATGAGTAAAAGACTGGTGTTAGGCTGATTGGACTCTAAGAGAAAGAGGAGCCTGAAGACATTGGCTTCCTAAGTAAAAGGAAGATGGACTTTCCAATTATTTATGCAAGAAGAAATAGCTCATATGCATTCTTTAAGCATTTCAGTTAAAGCTGCAAACAAGCAATTGCTAAAAAACATGTGACTGCCTCAGGAATTCCTACATCAAACAATGCACAAAGCTGAAATTTGCTACCTCCCATCAGAGAACAACAGTGTAATTTCCTGGGTTCATTTCAAGGACCGTGCGCCTTCATCTTACTTCCCTGTCAAACAGAAATTAAACCAATTTTGCAAAATGTAACTACTGGAGCAAAATCCAGTATTTATATCGTTAAAGATATGTGAGATCTTGGCATATGAATAAAAAACTTGAAAAAAAGCTCAGGTAAATAATGATCTTCCTTCTTCAGGCCTTATTCTGCTCTGCTCCACTCCACCCCACTCTACTCCAGACAGGGAGTACAGGAAATAGAAGTCTATTTGATGCTCTTGCTGTCCACTGGTAGCACCCCCCCAGAGAGGCAGGTATTAACTCATGGTTTATGGCAGAGTAAGAGGGAGCCCCTTCCCTTTGCAGAGGACCACAAGTGCCTGGTCTGTTTAGCAGCATTCCTCTGTACACAGTGTGGCTGAAAAAAAATCTCACTGAAAATGATTTAATGAAGGCTTTTACCAGCATAAACCTCAGGCAGGAAAAGGTATTAAAAAAATGACATGCTGTAAATGTTTTAGTCACTGATAGGCGCACAGAGATCTGAAGTTTCTGTAAAGATTTGTCACTGAAGAGAAGGAAGGTGGCTATGGTATCACTGGGGTAAAGTTGTGACCCAAAGCACGTGGCCAACAGTGACTGTCTGTATCAAGTACTTATAGTTAGGAGGAGCTTATCTGATAACAAATTGTGGATAAACCCAGCTAAGAATGAGGGCCCTGGTTATTCAGTATTTTCTACCTAGTTCAAAGAGGTGAAGTAGAAGAGATTTACAACCACTCCAGCCTCTTTACAGTATTAGAGAATCAAAGGCTGATGTCTGGTGCATTTCTAGCAATTTACCATTCTAATATAGTAAAAATCCAAGTTAGAACTGAATACTTAAACATTTACTCCTAAATGATTAAAAATATATGAAAATGTGGAGAAAAAAAATTGTATCTCTTGATTAGAGCAAGACTTTTGGACTCAAGGCTCCTCAGTACTGTATATTAGTCATGCATTGCCCTTGCTTCAGGTTAAGATAGTCTGCTTATTGAATATCCTGAACAAAATGTTGTTCAGGTGTGACGCACTGGTCACTGAAGTCTGTCTGTCTTTCCTTTTGACTCACTGGCCTTTGGATCACATTCAGACTTTGCTCCATTAACAAAAAGCAAACATAGTTCAACAGAAAACTTCGGAATTTATTAAAGTACAGGCCAGGTATGAGAATTTCGTTAACCATTGGCTGTGGTCCCACTTGCGTGAGGGATTAGCTCAGGCTGAGATGTAACAAGGCAGCCCCACCCCAGTTTAAATCACTGAAGTCTTCAATTCAAAATGTTAGTTTCACAAGTGGAAAGAGTACTGTAAGGAGGTGAAAACTCAACATGGGGACTTGGAAGTACTTCTGGTATATCACTTTTTCTTGCTTTCTCTGTAAGTTAAAATCTATTTTATTATTTACCATTGCTATATACTTAGAGGATGTCCTTGAGATACATTTGAAACAATTATTGAGGAGGTGGGGGGGACTGGATGTCTAAAAATTATAAAATGCAATAACATGCAATATTTACAGGGTTTGGGGTTTTTTTTACTTCTCTTCAGTGTGTAGTGTTTCAGCAGGTATTTTAGTAGGGACATAAAGCTGTAAGTAGATAAAAGAATGAGTGCAAAGTATTCAGAAAAATCTCATCTAAAAGATGTAATGTGCAGTCAGATGAGATATTATGAATTTTTTTTAGCCTTAAGCTTAGTTATGAGACCAATGAATGATCTATTTTGCCATTTTTTTTCCCCTGAGAGACTCTTTGAGAAAAGACTCATAAGAAAGCATGGACTAGGATGTATTATGCTGTGTTCTCACCGTACTGCAAGAGTTTTTTGAACTAACATGTAGAAATTCAGAGGGCTGCTTTTCTTTATTCTTACTCTCTTGTTTTATGTCATTCAAAGCAGCATTCAGTTTTGTCCCCTCACTACAAGACAGAGATTGAGGTGCTGGAGTGTGTCCAAAGAAGGGCAACAAAGCTGGTGAAGGGTCTAGAAAACAAGTCTTATGAGGGCAGCTGAGGGAACTGGGGTTGTTTAGCGTGGAGAAAAAGAGGTTCAGGGGAGACCTTATCACTCTCTACATGTCCTTAAAAGAAACTGTAGCAAGGTGGGGGGATTGGTCTGTTCTGCCACATAACAAGCAATAAGACAAGAGAAAACAACCTCAGGTTGCACCGGGGGACATTTAGGTTGGATATTAGGAAAAATTACTTCACTGAAAGGGTTTTCAAGCCCTGGAACAGGATGCCCAGGGAAGTGGTGGAGTCACCATCCCTGGAAGTGGTTAAGAGATGTGGAGCTTAGTGACATGGCTTAGTGGTGACCTGGCAGTGCTGGGTTGACAGTTGGACTCCATGATCTTAATAAAGGTCTCTTCCAATCAAAACAATTCTTTGATTCTGTGTTGATTCAAAAGGGAAAGAAAGCTCCTTTTTCTGAGGCTACACAGCAGTTTTTCCTGCAGTGAAGATGGCTAGACAAGATTGATCTTAATAGCCCAGAGGAGCTTTCTTATTTTTTCTTTGCTTCTCTGTTAAAAGCATGATAGATGTTGCCTTTGGTGACAGTTGGGGTTTGCAGGGATGCAGGGATTGTCAGATGAGTCCAAGCCCTTTTCTTTTTGAACATGAATGGCTCAGCTTCCAGTGCCCCCTTTTTCCTATGCCTTTCAAGTAGGCCCCCTTCTTTGACAGACACTTGCATTCCTTCCTCGTCCTTCACATGCCCTGTACAGACATTGTCTTGCCTGCGACCAGTGACAAACCAACAGCCTTTGCAGCTCTGAGGCTGGCAGGCAAACATCACCTATGCAATGAGCACAAGGCAAAAGTAGAGCTTGGAACTGTTTTTTGACCTCAGTTTGGCTAGGAAAGAGTTAATGTTCACCAGAAGCTGCAAGGGGGCCACAGCCAGGATGGACACCTGAAGCATGCCCTGGGATTTTCCATACCATGCTGGTGTCGTGGCTGCCATGTAATGAAAGAGGATGAGTTGGGCCAGTTTGGGCTGGCAGTGCATTTTATATCACTCACGTTGAAGTATTTAAAAAACATGTAGATGTGCTTATTCACATGGTTTAATGGTAGATTTGGCTGTGTGAGGTTAATGGTTGGATTTGATATTATTAAAGGTCTTTTCAAATCTAAAAGATTCTATGATTATTATGATGCAGGAGATGCACAGAAAAATCTTTCTCTCCTGTCTGATAACCAGTAACTGAGAAAGACATAATTGTCTTACAAAATAAACTGAAATAGTAAAGCATATACAAACAGCTGAGGAGAAAATGATGATGAAAACAATTCATAATGAATTTAGAAATTTTACTTTAGAGAGATCATAGAATCATAGAATCATTTTGGTTGGAAAAGACCTTTAAGATCATTGAATTCAACTGTAATCATAACACTGCCAAGTCCACCAATAAACCATGTCCCTTAGTGTACAAGAAAACATTTAAAGGCAGAAAAGAACATGAAGAAAAGAACTTGAAGACTATGTGGTGTAGCAATAGCAAAACATATAACAAGGTAATAGTCTCTAAAATGAGACAGAAAAAAATTATTACCAGGAAAACAGTAAGGTAAAGTGCTCCTTGAATCCATGCAACAGAAAAAGGAAATAGCATAGAAAACTCATGGAAGGAATGGCAAAGAATGTATGTAATTGAAAATGAGGAAGGAAATGAAAAAAAATGAAGAGGAGAATGATAAATAAAATCTTCACATGAGAACATAATTATACTTTGTAGAGTATTAAAGTACTTTGTATAATTAAAGGGCAAATATTCACAAAGAGCATTTCTCAAATGCTAACAGGTACAGAGACTATAATGGCATTGACAGGAGGAACAAGAAAACAGAATAGCACCCCTCAGAACCAAACCAAAGGCTCTACAAGCAGAGAGCAAGACAGCAGAAATTACATGGCTACACACAGCTCAATGACCACTATGACAGAGCTGAATGCCACGATGTCACTTTCCCTCCTTGACACATCATTGGTGACACCCTCCATGATGAGAATGGTGGGGGAAGGAGGGACGACTGAGCCTGTGCCCACTATGTCAGCTCCAGAAGGAAGCTCACTTGGCATGTCTGTTGGAAGTGAGACAACGAGCCCCTTCTTCACAACAATGAGGCCTGATGCTACCAACATGGGCACAGCAAGGGGTGGTGCTGCTCCTGTGTCTCTCAGGCCCAGCTCACCATCAACGAGTGACTCCTCCTCATCTCCTGTGGTTCCCATCCTGCAACAAAGCAGCACCAGTGACACCACTAATGCAGGCTTGGCCACCACATCCAACGAATCCATGGCACTTGCATCCTTCTCTCCTCCCTCCACTCCTGGTGTTACAAGCATTGGGTCAGCCACTGTAACAGCAGAGACAGTGACACACAGCCCAGATCCAAACATGCCCAGCCCCAAGCCATTGGCTTCTGATGCTGGCACATCCCCTGCCTCAGATACCACCAAGGGCAGCCTTTTATCTACACTGGCCATCATTGCAGAGACACAGGCAGAATGGCTCACCTCATCATCCCTCATGCCAGGGCAGGCTACAGCAGAGGTATCAGATGCATTATCTTCCATGGGAAGTCCCTTCCCTGCCACATCCATGGCCTCTGCAGTGAGCCATGCCACAACTCTACCTTTCAAAGCTGACAATCCCATCACCACAAACCAGGGGAGCAGCATGACAACTGAGCCCAGTGCCAAGATGTCCCTTTCCTCCACTGACACATCATTGGTGACACCCTCCATGATAAGAACGCCAGGGACAGAAAGGATGACTGAGCCTGTGCCCACTATGTCAGCTCCAGAAGAAAGTTCACTTGACGTGTCTGTTGGAAGTGAGACAACGACCCCCTTCTTCACAACAATGAGGCCTGATGTCACTGCTACCGACATGGGCACAGCAAGGGGTGGTGCTGCTCCTGTGTCTCTCAGGCCCAGCTCACCATCAATGAGTGACTCCTCCTCATCTCCCGTGGGCTTCTCAGCTGCCACTCCCATCCTGCAGCAAAGCAGCATCAGTGACACCACTGAGGCATTCTTGACCAAAATGTCCCACCAAGCCATGACACTAGTGTCCTTCACTTCTTCCTCCAGTCCTGGTGTTACAAGTGTAGGGTCAGACACTGTGACAGCAAAGACGGTGATGCACAGCCCAGCTCCCAGCGTGCCCAGCCCTGAGCCATTGACTTCTGCTGCTGGCACGTCTCCCACCTCAGATACCACCCAGGACAACCTTTTGTCCACACTGGCTGGCAGTGTGGAGACGCAGGCAGCATGGATCACCTCATTATCCCTCACACTGGGGCAAACCATGTCAGAGATGGGGCCCAGCTCAGCTTCCACAGGGAGCCCTTTGTCTGCGACGTCCATGGCCTCTCCAGTAAACCGTGCCACAACTCCTCCTGGCAAAGATGAAAATCCCGTCACAAACCTGGGGAGCAGCACAGCGACTGAACCCCATGGCAAGACCCTCCCTGACACATCTTTGGTGACTGAATCCATGATGAATTTTAGGAAATCAACATCTATTTATCCTTTTTTTACTGTAAATTGCTGTGAGTATTTTGATAGGTAATACTAAATTTCATTTCTTGTATTGTTGGAAGAATTGAGTATAATTTCCTTTTATTCTTACTAATCTCAGAATTTTAGCTTGTTACAGTATATCTTTCAAGTAGGGAATTGAATCTAGGTATATGACTGGCTGCTTATGCATACATTTTTTCTCAGAAACTACAGCTCCACTCTGATGTTCTATTTGAAAAGTTTTGCTTTATGCTCATGCAGTGTTGTGTGCCACAGAGGTAAAATGCTACACAGTTTTGCTGCATAGATAAAGTTATTTGATAGTTGCATAGGTAAAGTGGCTGTTGTTTGAATCTGGCTGGCAGCCAAACACCGTGCAGCTGCTTGTTAACCTTCCCCACGCTCAGGGGGGATGGGGGACAGAGAATTGGAGGTGTAGAGGTAAGAAGACTTGTAGGTTGAGATAAAATAAATTAATAATTGAAATAAAATAAAATAAAAATAATAACAAATTATTATTAATAGAATATTCAAATGTATGATGCACAATGCAATTGCACACCACCTGCTGACCAATGCTCAGCCTGTTTCAGACAGTGGTCCCAGAGCAAAGAAACTCCTGAAACTGTAATATGGGAAGCATGCAGCTGCCTGTGTGTCATTCTCCCCCCCCCCCCCAGTATTGAACATTACATTCTATGATATGGAATATTCCATTGGCCAGCTTTGGTTTGTGGCTCTAACTATGCTCCCTTCCAGCTTCTTGTTCACCTGCACACTTGCAAGACATGGGAAGCTGAAAAGTCCTTGAATTCCTAGCCACAACTAAAACCATCAGTAAATTATCAACATTCCTCTCATCCCAATTCCCATGTTTAATCAAAAACACAGCACTAATACATCTACTAAGAAGAAAAATTAGTTCTATCCCAGGACATTTGGAACTTTATTTGTTGTTGTTTGAGTTTCAAAATACCCCTTTTATGAAATATTAGAGACAGTTGCTTCTGTGGGAGAATTCCATTGAATTTATCTGTGCTAACTTAATTCTTGTTAGTTTCAGTAGTAATCCTCTTCTAGTGCATCTTTAGTTTTTGCCAAGTGGCTTTCTGCTGACTTCAAAGAATATGCTGTAATTAATATTTCATCATTTTTTAGTGGATAAAAAAAGTGAAGCTAAGACAGAAAAGAGGAGAATGCAGCCTTTTTCTATTCTGCACCCAAAAAAAAAAAACCAAAACAAACCAACCCAACCCAAAAAACAAAACAAAACAAAAAATTGGGGATATGACTTCCATTTTTAAAGCACAATAGTACTGAATGCAAATCTAAGAGGTTACTCCTACCCTGATTTGGAGTCAGTGCTCTCATGAAATTCAACAGGAGACATGCACATGCATGACGAGGTATAACTTGGTCTTTCACAATGTCTCGATGTCCAAGTGGAGACCTGTGACAAGTAGTGTTCCTCGGGAGTCAGTACTGGGATTGGTGTTATCTGACATCTTTGTTAGTAACATGGACAGTGGGATCAAGTGCACCCTCAGCAATTTTGACAATGACACCAAGCTGCGTGGTGCAGTTGACATGGTGGAGGGAAGGGATGCCATCCAGAGGGACCTTAGCAGGCCTGAAAGGTGGGCCCATGCCAACCTCATGAAGTTCAACAAGTCCAACTCCAAGGTCCTGCACAGGGGTCAGGGCAATCAGCTGCGAAGTGCAATCTCTGGATATAATTTCAGAAAGGGAAGCCTGAGAGAACCACTGAAAACATATAATCATACAAATATCAATCAAGGCAGTTTCCACACCTCAGCAAAGCCCTCCTGGACCCAGTAAGGTTTCAGTGGGTGCCTGCCTCCAGTGATAAATCACTGTGAAAGGTAACTTTTCTTAATGTTATTATGAAGCACATTTATTAAATACCTGTCTACTGTTCTGAACTTAGGTTTTCCTGGTGACATTTTAGTAATCTAACCTCTTGATGATTTCAGTATGAGTGAAGTAGCAGTCCACTTCAGAACACTCATCAGAGCAGCTGCCTTGCCTGTGGTGAGAAAGACTAGAAGCAAGTAGGTCACCCATATGTATTTTGGAGTCATGAAATAAAGTACATTAATGTATGTTTTATATCTACAGCACAAGGAGTTTATTTCTGCTCTTCTAGGAGAATGAGGTGAAAGGTTGAAATCAGCCCTAAGAAAACTCATGGAAATTTACATTGGTTTAATTTGTATTTTTTATTTCAATATTAAATGTAAAGAATTGCAGAAGTGAAATGAATCACCCTCAGCTGTATGAAACTTCTTCACTTTGCAGTGCCAGTGTCTACTGAAGTTCAGAATGTGACAGGGGAAGCAATACAATTCAGCTGGACCAGTGGCAGGAGAGGCAGCCTCTACACCATCTCCCTCATGGATGGAAACCAGGAGTTAGATAGAATGACAACAAAAGAGACAAAAACTGCATTTGAACATTTACTTCCTGGTCACGTATACAGAATATCTGTGGCAGTATTACCTTGTGCTGAGAATAGCTGGACTTCAGTTACTGTCCGAACAGGTATTTCCTCAATCATCCTCTCATTTCGTTTTAATTAATATACTATCACTCTTTTTTTTTTTTTTTTTTTTTTAACCAATATGATTTGGATTTGATTTCATAGACTGTTATTCCCATGAATTATCTTTATTTATCTGATTAATCCCTTTACTTGGATAGGACTACTTGGATTAAACAACAGTTTGCACAAGTGCGTGCTTATTCTGTGCTTAGTCTGACCATGCTGTATTGTTGAACCAGATAATTCCATACGAAAGTCAGGGTACTTTGGTTGTAAATATAACACTAAATACTCTGGTAATGTGAAGTTTAGTTTGCACATGCTTTTGTGAATGCAGGCAGCCCTTAATTGTCATTGTTATCTTCTTAATTTCATCCTAGAATATAGACATTAAGACAGGTGGTTTAATTGTATCACTGTACTAACACATAATAAGTAGAACATATCCTATATTTCTTCTTAAAATTTCAGATACACCTGGAAAGTAACTTTTGGGAAGTATATATTCACGAATGTTTACATCCTTTTGCTCAGTCAAATGCCCTGTAGGGCCTCTCAGGTGACGTTGTCTTCCTTACAAACTGTTCAGGGCATGTACATATAACCTAGATCCAACATCGTAGCATCCAGAACACTGAACAGGACCTTCTTAGCTGAAATGTGTCTTCACTGATAGTCATCACATTACGGGTACCTCTGCAATATATGTTGCAGGAAGAAAACACTCACTTTTCTTGAAATATCTTCCTCTGCCCACACAAAAACTGTGTGTGCCCTTAGAGCAGTGCTGAGCCTAAGATCCATACCTGCCTCTTAACAAGGTTTACAGGTGGTCTATTTAAGTACAGATATGTAGTTAGTTATAAGATAAAATTTATAGAGGGTTCTCATCAACTCATTTATAAGCCATCTTAAGAGGTCCTAGGCATTTTCCCTCTACTATTCCAAATGAAAACCAGTTCCACAGTTGCAGTGCTCTGATATTCTGAAAACATCAGATTTCCAGCCTAAAAGTATTCATGGCAAGTCCAGATTCATTTGCTTTTTGTGCTAACATTGCCCACTAGCTTAAATAGTCTCCTTTCTCCCTTTTCTCATATTATGTTCTCCCTCCATGATAGAATTAGGAACTTTTCTACAGACAGTGCTCTCACCCTTTGTTTGCTAGACTAGACAAGCCATTCTTTCCTAGCTTCCTTTCTTAAGAAGAATTCTTCACTGCCTTGGAGGTCCTACCACTCTTCTCTTTGTTTCTTTGAGATAGAAGTCACCGTTCTTGAATGTGGGCAACTGAGATTACACACAACCAGCCAGTCAAGATTGCACCAGTTCACTTACCATATCACTAGTATTCCCATCTCTACTGGAAATGTATTGAATGATGCATCATAGGACAACATATGTTTTTTCTCATTATTGCCTTACAGCTGTGATCAGCTCAGGCACTGAAGTCCTTTTCAATGTTTGTGCTTCCAAGTAGAGAAGCCTTTTTATTACTAATCCCCAAATGCACAACTTTGAAGGAATGTTATCCCAGGGCTGCTGCTCCAGCCTTAACTTCATCCATTTCTTTCTGGAAGATACTTCAAATTCTCCCCTGTGTTAATAACACCTACTAGAATTGTGCCGTCAACAAACTTTATAAGCAACCTCTTGCATTTTCTGGCAGGATCTATAGTGGGAATGTTAAACAAATTCTAGACCTGGACTGATTATCACAGAATACCAAAAGTGTGTGTGTCTCTAAAGTTTTCTTCTTTTAAAGCTACTCATTACCATCTGCCCATTAGCCAATTCCTTTAGACAAATCTTTTCTCCACCACTTGGCACTGTATAAATACTGCTTTTCTAGCATTGGAAGAGATCTGAAAGTCAGCTTGTCAAAGGAAGCTACTTGGTTATTTTGGCATGATCCACACTTGATAAAACTGTATTGCACTTTATCATACTTTCTCAGTGGCTGAGAAAATTTTCATGATTTCTTTTAATATCCTTTGAAAGACCTAACTTGACTTTTGGCAGTTCTTACTTTTTTTCCATCATTTCTTGAACTCACCTTTGTTGCAAACTTTTTTTTTTTCAGTTCTCTAATAGATTGTCTAATTATTCTAAAAACCCTTCTAGGACAATTATTCTAGCAATTGAATGTGAGGTTCCTTCTTATGGACTTGCCCTCTATTTTAGGCTTTAGGACCACATAGCCAAGGAATTCATATCATCATTTCTATTCAAATCTTTCAATATTTTAGTCCACTGGCTTTCATTTATTACTTTCCCTATTCTAAAAGAAAAGAGAAATTTTATTTCCTTTTATACTATGAAGCCATCTGCCCCACTTAGAAAAGTGTTTGTGAGCTAATTAAAAAGAACAGTAAAGACCAAGTCATCTGGATCCTATGTGGAGTGCAAGATTACATTCAGTTCTGTAAATAGGGCTAGAGCTGTACACAATGAACTAACCATAATAAAAATGCAGTACCACCATTTATTGCTGTGTTGACCCTTTTTAAATAATTCAGGTTAGTCAGTCCAGGCAAGCATACTGAGGTTTTGAGGCTCCATGAGGCATATTGTTTTCAAATAAAATTGCAGGTCATTTAATAAAGAAAACTCTACCTAGTTTACCTTAGTTGTACAAGCTTGTAACAGCACAACCTACATCTTTAACTCCATAAGAAGTTAGAGTTCTCAATGTTATTTCAGTAAAGTTCTCAAATACCACCTACCCACCCACCACCTGTGTCTCTTTTGAAATGCTCCATTTTTATAATCTGCAGTTTTAAGTTCTCACTGGGCAAAAG
The DNA here is from genome assembly GCA_024611175.1 of Megaceryle torquata. NCBI lineage: Eukaryota > Metazoa > Chordata > Aves > Coraciiformes > Cerylidae > Megaceryle > Megaceryle torquata. The sequence goes on along the minus strand of JANIJG010016563.1, from coordinate 27,332 downwards.
GAACTGCTGCTTAGGTGATTCCTTGTCCATGATTAAAGGTTTTCATCTATTTCATGATTTTTGTACTAGCAACAATCATGAAAGCACAGATAAAATTACCTTGATTTTTTAATTATTTTACAGACCCTGTTTCCTGTTTCAACAGAGCTGAGTTTTGCTTACCACAAAATACTGTCTGTCCTGATACTGTATGCTCATGTAAGTTTTACAGAATTTGAAAATTTGTTTATTCATAACAATGAAGTATTATTCCACAATATAGTATCATTCCTGAGTATTTTGCCATCTGCTGTATTATGTCAACTCACACAATATCTGAAGATCGCACTTCTTTGGTAAGGAAGATGTGTTCACTAAACTTCAGTGTCAGCTTCCAGTTCTATTTTAAGTCTGGACTTTTCTATGTAAAGCATACTTCTTTTGGCTTAGGGCTCATCCACCTACTCAGGAATATTTAAACATAGTGTCTTGCAAAATCTAACAGGCTGATCTTGCTTCTGATGAAATCAAAGGGAGAATGGCTGTTGACTTAGTAGGATTCACCCTGAATAATGCAGGAATGACTAACATGTTGTAAGGATTGTGATGGCTGACAAATTTGAAGAGGAAGAGATTCAAATCTTAAGGTTCAGAAGCCAATGCATTAGATGCACGACACACTTTCATAGTATTTGATATAATTAGTTTCTGCTATTATCAACATAATAAATACGTCAGATAATCAAATCCAAAAAGCAATCATGCGGTCACATTCTGGGATTCACCTGATTGTTTCACTTTTTTCTTCCAGATAACCAAGCATTTGCCTGCAGTGTTTTGTTAAAAAGCCAGACATTTAATCATACTCTTTATAACTCTGATAGCGAAGACTACAAAGCAATGACTGAAAGGATCAGAACAGAGGTAAGTTGCTGTAATCTTTTTTGTCATCATGAATGAACTAAGAAAAGTCTTGCGATTAGCAACATTAGTGTCCTAGATTAATTGTTAAATCAAGATTGTGACAGAAGAAAAAGATAATCCCTCCTTGATTAAACAGCATAGGAAGTACAAGAACTGTCTTGACTGAAGGACAGAAAGCATGTTGTCCAATGAGGAGGGGCATGTCCCCTAGCTCATCTTCAAATGTAAGATACTTAATGAAAGGCACTTGAAAATTTTCTTTTTATAAGCACAAGGAATTTCTTATTTCGCTTATTTTCTCCCACCTTACAAAAGCCAGTGGAAATGGAAAAAGAACAATATTCAAAAATAACATTTCAACATGTACTTGGAAATATGGGACCTTTACAAGTGTGTCCTTTTAGTCCAGATCATTGTCAATTTGCTTCATGGCAGTGGTTGCAGGATTGGAGAAAGTATCAAGAAGTCTGTATCAGGGAGGCACTGAGGAGAGAAAGCAGAAGGTTAGAGACAGTGAGTGAGCCTTTATTAGGCTGAGATGCAGAAGCAGCAGTAGCAGGATGATAAAGAAAAGGAGTAATAATTTACAAATCTTTCAGGAATCCTGACAAATATAAGTCTCTTGGAAAAGTAAAACTACCATAAGATTGAGATAGACAGCTTTTAAATAACCAACATAAAAAATTATTTTTAGTATGATCCTCATACCTTTTAGCTAAGAATTTCCACAGATTTGATAAGCAGTCATTAATTTGTTCCCACAATTCCAGCTCAGAGGTAACCTTGTCTTATGACTGCTAGAAGCTCCACTTCATGGATGGTGAATTTAAAAGGCTTCTTCCACCCTGACTGAATGCAACAGGAATCTCTTTACTGTCTTATCTTAAGCTTTCATTCAGGCCTTGTGCAATGTGTCAGCATCAATGTTATCACACTTTTCTTCAAAAAATGGCAAAACCAAAGAGAGACTGTACTAACATGACTGAAAACGTAGTCAATTTCTGCATTGGATTTTTCTTTTAGGATTTGAATATTGGACTATTTCTTCTAAACTCCACATTACTACCACACAGTAGATGTAGTTCTGTAGGTTTTGTAGGTTTTCTCTCTAGACCACTCATTGTGGTGATGAAAAGAAAAGCATTTTTGGAGTCTCTGGCCAGAGAACTTAATGCAGCATGTAGTTTGGGGTGTGGCTTTATCCCACTAAGAAAGATGGAGGTAGAGCAGTGACTCAGAACAAGGTTCATTATTATCTGTGAAAAGCAGTAATCTTTTAGACTTTTCAGGTAACATATCATTTATCCACATCAAGAAGACACCTTTGTATTAGTGGGTTGAATCAAGGACCTAACGTTCTGTAAAGATTAGTCCTGACAGAAATGGTTCAACCAGTCTTAGAAGGAAGAACTGCTTGTTCTTGCCCTATATCCACTTGAAAGCACTGGGCAAGACTGTACTTTTGGAGACATCAGTGTAAATCTGAAATAATTCCAATTAGTGTAATGGGTTTACACTTAGTTTACGTCCAAATGACTGGGAGACAAATCAGACCCTTGTCTCTCTTTGCACAGTTATTTTGTAACATCCTGATTTTCATAATCTGGTGATGCCATTTTATTTCTTCTAAACCTCCCATGTTAAGTTCCTCACTTTTGGTATGTGCGTGACCAAGCCTGAATTTTAGTTGTACATGTTAAAAAATCTAGGGGACACTGAAGAAAACTTAAGAAATGTTAAGTGTTCTTTCTAGATTCTAAATTTTGTCCAGTTGTGGTCCCATATGGGTTTGCAGGCTGTGGAGGAAGACAGCTAGTTTCAATGCATTATTTATTGATAGCTACCTAATCAGGTTACTGCTTTGGAAGTCAAACTTTGATTTCATATTTTCAATTGCAGAACATGCCTTGTTCCAGAATCCTCCTTCAGTAAGTTTTTTTAGTGGTATAGACAAAAATTGCTGTCATTATTCATTTACTTGTTATTCCAAAGCAATTACCCTGAAGGAATGATAAGTGCCGAAAATTAACATCCTGCTGTGTGTATGCTGATGTATGTTTGATGTGTGTATTTCTCCTCTGCCTCACTTGACTGACCTATGGAATAAATATAATTTTCAATTTACACAGATTGTTAAAGAAATGCGCATTAAACTGAAAGATGACCATTTTGATATAATTGTGCTTGGATTCAAACCTGGGAGCGTGTTTGTTTATTTTATCTCTCTACTGCAAAGACAGGAGCCCATCGATGCGAATGTTATACAGGCACAATTAAGTGAAGTCTTTAAAAGCAGCTTTGGTGGCCAAATTGAAATAACTGCACAATGTAAGTGATGCTGAAACAGCTTCTCTGTGATGGTGTGGGGATTAAGGGGTAGATCTTCTGCTCTTCACAAAAGCTGATAAATGAAATTCTTTCTTTTTAAGAGATTCGGGTATTTCAGATAACTTATTTAAACATTCACAAAACACATAGTCTATCATGTAGATTATGGATCTATTTTAAAAAGCCACTACACATACCCAGATAGATACACAAATGATGGGTTCTCTTCTCATAGAAGGAGGGCTAGGTGAGCTTGTTGCAGTATGTATCACCTTTGTACTCTCCATGCTGATCCTAAAAGACTGGCCTTCAGTGGAGATGGGGATGAGGAGACTTCTATAGTGGCATCTGCAATACTTCTCTCTTCATAGAGATGTGATGGAAGGTTTCACCTCTTCTGTTGGACAACCCTCAAAAATCTTTGGCCCCTGCAAGAGATACTGTGGACTTAGCGACACAAAGTACTGCAGAGATGCAGAGAGACTGAGAAAGTAGAAATTGTGCAGAATTATATTAATCCAAATACCGCATTTGTCATGCTCATGGTAATGGTAATGTGCTTATTGACTTGAGCTCCTATGAGCTGGGGCTTTTCGTGCACTATAGATGGTCCTTCTGCCCTGGTTAATACCCTCTCTTTGTATAATGCACTATATTTCAGCCTATGTGCCTTTCCACCATTACTGCACATATCTTTACCACAGAGGTAAGATATGCTTACATGTGCTACAGGTGTTTCATTGCCTTTCTCTGGCAATCAGGAAGATTTCTGGTTTGGGCCTATCAGTTTAGAGATTTTGGGTTCAGAGGTCTGTCTTGTGGAACAAGGCATGAGTATGTATGAGTACAGCGGGCAGACTACGTCCTGATTAATTTCACAACGTTTCTTGTACAAGTATAAGGAGTACTGAGAGGTTTGAATTACATACACCTCCAATTTGTGGCCCTTTTTCACATGTTGAGGTGACTCTATTAAAGTACAGTTTGGAGTTCTCTCCTCAGAGAACCGTCCAGATACTTTCCACCAAGAAAATCCTCGGAGCTGCTGATTATGGATGTCATCAATAGATCACAAGGACCTTCAGACAGAGAGTTGACCATAAAATTTTCTAGCTGACAAACCTGTAATACATAGAAACCCATTTTAAATATTATTCAGAAGTTTCAAAGCTGCCTAACAGTAAAATGCAGCTGTTTCTTAGGGCTCCAAGCTTTCTTACACCTACTTTTTACTTTTTCTAGCTAACATTTCTAAAATGTCATTTAAATTTCCAGCTCTGCCCACTCAATCGTCAACTGGAATAAGTTCTGGCTGGAAAGTGGCAGTGATTGTCCTTGGAGTCTTACTTGGAGCTGCATTAGTGCTGCTGCTTCTGGTAACATTGCTTTACATCTATATGAAGAAAAGATTGGGTAAATATTTTGTTGAACCCAAAGGACTTCTGGGAAATTTTGTCTACAAGCACTTATAATATAGGCCATGTTTCATTTATGTATTTTGGGTAAGGGGAAAAAAATAATATATTTGTCTAAAACTTCTATGTTGATTGTTTATATTAACTTAAGATACCTCTACCCTTTCCTTCCCTATGTCCATCACCAAATTCCTGAGTTCCTAACAACCTCTAATAATTCATCCTTTTAACAGTGCTTTCAGTATGGAGCAGGAAATTTTCCCTGTTGTACAAATGGTAGAGTGAGGCACAGAGAAATTTATGTTCAAGCTGTCCACTATAGGTATTGCAATGATTCCTAAGAGTGACAGGGTGATTCACCTCACCTGAAATTTTTATCACCATATGATGAGGCCTCTTTCTCTCCAGTGATTACAGAATGAGCCCAGGCAATTAGTGTTCTAGCATATGAAAGTTGGTTAGGAATCTGAAAGAATGTGGGATACATTGGGCTACATTAGGAGTCTCTGGTGGAGCAGGAGTTCGATCCAGAGGCTTCTAAATTCAAGGTTTGTTTCTTTAATTGTTGGGCTATGACGAAACAACTGCCTTTATGTAACAAATGTATAGCATGCTAAATACAGGTGTGGTTTAATAGGAAGTCAGTAATTGCATAGCCTTAACACGTTACTAGATGGTGGAAGGCAAACAGAAGGTTCATGTGGGCCAAAGTTTTTCTCATCTATTTTTGCCTGTCAAAAATAGTTGTTTGGGCAAAGGTGTGTCATATAGTGCCATTTTGCCTTGCTCTTGATAATCCCAAAGTAGAGTCTGCTAAAAGCAACCTGAAGAATCCTGTGGTATTGGGCCAGACCTTGTGCTTTAAAGCAATGAAAAGAAATGGCCTTTATTCATTTTCACCACTCTTAGCTCCAGTTCCAGTGAAGTTACAGTCTGTTTCCCCTGGGGTGGTTTTTTTTCTGCTTGGAACATGTTGTTGAACAAACGATTAAGGACGGTATATTGCTAATACATATTTTCAATAGGATTGATGGATTTAATTTCATACTAGTTCTCCCCATGCTTGTGTATTTTGTCTGTATGCCTATGCTCAGCCTTCCTATTGAGGTCCTGAATATCTGTGATGTTGAGGCCCTAGCTTATGCTCCCCAGACTGTTCAGACCCTTTGCCTTTGCAGGTTATGTTACAGTTAGCTGGCATGAGTTAGACTAAGGAAGTGCCCAGAACTGTAGCATGTTGTGGGGACATCAACAGACAAAGGACCTCAGCAGAGTGGTGGTGCACAAGCAACTCTGCTGATCTCTGGGTGCAGCCACTGTTAATTGTTTTTTATACCTCTTTTCCTGCATTGCTACAGTATGGCTCCTGGAGGAACCTTGCTGAGGACCCCAGTTAAGCAGAAGGGTGAAGCCATCTTATTGCACTGGTCTTACTGCAGAAAGGCTGATTTAGTTCAGGCTGTATCATCACCCTGATGAGGGAATTCATGTCCAGGCTTGCTCTTCTGTCTTTGGCTTGACAGCAGTGTCACTCTGTCAGACCAATGGACTGGGTCGGCTGAGAAAGGAAGGCCATGTGAATACACAGCATGTTTTTACAAATTTGTGTTAGTGGTCCATGTTCCTGTCAGGAATATTTACTTATTTATTTTCAACGACCTGTGACAGAGAGGTTTTGCATGACTTGCTCTCCCTTTCCTTCCATGTTGTATCAGCTTGGCTGTCCTGCTCAGGTCTGGGGTATGCAGTCACAGCCCACCTCCCTGAAGGAAAATCCATGTGATTAATCTTTGTTAAACTTATTTTATGTGGGTTTTAAACATAGCTAGCTCTGGTGCTATATTCATTGAGCAGTCACTTTACAATGTATTCTGTCAGTCAATACAAGCTCTCCAGTGACCTATGTGTTGAAAATAAAAATGAGTACTCTTGCTTATGTTATTGTTTTCTTTCTTTTTTGGGGGGTCTACTTTGAATAGCAAACTCTCATTGTTAGTAAACCTTTCTGATATCCTTGCAAATAACATTGAAATAAAGACCACGTATGGCAGGCTTGTACTATGGAATCCTGGGACTTGTCCACGCAAAATATATTTAAACTTTCTGAAGAAAGGTGGTATTTTAAATTATTTTCTCAAAAATGCTTTACAAATAAAGTACCTTTTTTTTTACAATTTTGTATTCTGAAGGCATCTGCTGTTCTTATTTCATCATGTAATTTGGACCTTCTTCTACTTGCAGAAGGGGAGAGTGGCTAATACTATCAACAGTACTATAGCTGCCTCCTGTTGATATCTCACTTTTTAAATTTTCCCTGGAACTGACTAACATTATTACCCAGAAAAACATGAGCTGCTCTGGCTTCAAGAGATAGGGATGAGCTAGTGTTTGAACAGCAGAAGTAGACATGTCTGGTTTCCCAGGGGCTGGCTTCCTGAACACTCTATACTCCATCACTGCAGTAATGCACCTTCCCAACTCCATGACCAACCCTGACCTCAGTCCAAGGTCATTCCATGGTGCCACCTTTTCTCCCACAGTGCTCCTCTCTTGCCTCCTCTCTCTCATCCTCTAGAACTGTTTGGCTGTGCAAACATAGTCATGTCATAGTCTGGGTAATGATTGAGCTTTCCCTTAGTACAGGCAGTATTAAAAACCTCTGATTTTCACATATTTCAATGACCTCAGTATACTTCAAACATCTGAGTCTCTCTTTGGAGGCATCTCCATCATTTCAAGTTTAGTTGCAGTTGGCCGACATTTGCAAAAATTTTTGGAAGATCAACAGCTGAATAGACAGATGGGCTTGTAGACCAATTCTCTTAAGACACATAAGCTAAACAATACCTGGCTAAACATTAGTTTTTCAAATACATCTCCCACGATGGTGATCTCTCATTTGATTGGCAGCAGGGCTGCTGTAGACCCTGCTGGGCAGCCTGGCTCTGAAAGGAACCAAGCCAACAAGGGTATAATGGGACCATCATCTTATGGGATGTAGCAACATACTTGGCCCTTTGGTGCTATTGTTGTTTCCCATCTAAGAAGCAACCTGCAGCTCTCCTGTCTCACATTTCACTGATATAGATGCCTCAGCCCTCTTTCTGTTTTATCACTTCACTCTGATATGGGTGGTCAGAGTGTCTCACCAGGTGCATCATACTGGAGCAGGGAAAAGTGTTTTTAAACAGTAGAATTTCTGCAGATACTGGTTCTGCAGAGAGAAGGAAGGTTCTGGGAAAACTCACCTCAGGGACTAATAAGTTCTCCAGCCCAGGGGGATTCTCTACAAAACAGTAAAAAATAGAGTTAAATTGCTGAAGTTCATAAATGTGGAAGATAATAAACTAAGCAATAAGGGGAAATTTTAAAATGCTGGAAAGCATATATTGTAGGACAGCATGAAACATGTGTTGGTCTGAAAGTAGATCACTGACCATCACACAGCAACCATAGATTAATGCATCGCCCAATTTTTTTGTAGAAACAGGAGGAATGTAGACAGATACTGATAGTAAATGTTGCTTACATGAACTTCTGCAAGATGTGCCCTCAGAGTCTTTGAGCTGGCATTCAGATGAAAGTATCAGATTCACCCCATCTGTTAAACTTCTATCCTGTTTATCAACAATTCCAAGATTTGGATGTTCCCTTTCTTGACAGTGTTAGCCTTCTAGCCTCTGAAGGGGCACATGACATATTTTTGCCCATGAGTATCAGTAGTATGAATACCTAGACCAATAGTTCAGCTTGCTATGTAGAGAATTGCTATGTCAGCTCAGAAGACAAGACCCACCCAAACCACTATTGCAGCTCCAACAGCTTTCAGATAACAGGCAGTCTCTCTTTTGTGGTTCTCATCCTATGGTGAGTAATACAAGTCTCCGCTGTTCAAGTTTTTAGCTAGCTACTATATGCTAGTCACTTAAGCTACTGTTCCCTTCATGCATGTTGTGATCAAGGCCAAGGTCTTAGGAAATATTGTGTTTTGTTCTTACTGAAACAACAGCAAACTGTCAGCTGACTTCCTGGTGAGACTGAGGCCCCAGACAGACTCTGGTCTCATGTCATGTGATGGCCCTGGAACTGATGAAATGAGACTCAAGGCTTCTGATGGTTTTTAAAATAATTTCCCTTTTCCACACTTTATTACTGCAGATACTGTCAATAACTGAAAGCTTTGCTTCAACTTCACGAGTAAGTTATTAACTGCCGTGATGAAAATGATGGTGCTATGAAACCAGAACTACACTCATCTGTTGCACTGCATTCCCATGGGCCCAGGCAGTTTGGGATTGGATCCAGCCATGTTGTGGAAGAGCACATTGTGCAGCCACTATTTTCTATCCAATTGGCATTATATGGGCTACACCAAGACTTTCCCTTAGTGACCTTGTCATTGTAGACTCATGATGGAGAGTGGGAACTACACAATAAGATATGCTCTCAGACTGAATAAAATGGGCCTGGGAAACACCAGGAATGGCATCTCTCTCCTGCTTTCCTCCAGCCTGTGAACCAGATGCCAGAGGAATAGAAGGAAGTGACTTAGGAATTCAGGGAAGCCACTGAGCCAGAAGTTACCTCTGCAGAGAGATGGCTCCACCATGTGCTGAAATAGACACTGAAGTGAGACACTGAAGGATCTAAAGACAGTCAAGACAAAATAGCAACAAGAAGGGTCCTAGTTGCAGATGATCCAAGCCAGCAGCATGGCGATATGCTTACCCCAAGCTTACCTGCTTGCTTACATCTTCCCAAACATCAAGAAACTGTTGTAGGACTTCAGGATATCCTATGTATATATTGACCAATAGACCAAGAAGAGCATGCATGCACTTGGTATAGCCTGGAAAACTGAACAGCAGGATTTGGGTCTGGGTAGGACCTTGGCAACAGGTGCCAAGGAAGTGTGCACAAGCTGCGAAGACATCAGACAGGCAGTCCCTCAGGCCCACATTAGCTGTATGTGACACTGCCTGGCTTGACTACAGACTGTGGCTCGTCCTTAATAATGACTTTGGAATAAAAAACCTGCTGCCATCTGCTTTAAAGTGTAATAGTGTAGAAATAAATAATCTAGCAATAGAAATATTACCAGTTGTAATCCAAGCAGAGCTGTCTTGCTTTTACTAATCTTTATGAGAGCGGGGTTGTCCCAGGAAATTGAATTCTGGGGACCCAGATGGATAACATATGTGTTTAGCTACCATTACACAGAATCACAGAATGTCAGGGGCTGGAAGGGACCTCAAAAGATCATCCAGTCCACCCCCCCTGCCAGAGCAGGATCACCTAGAGCAGATCACCCAGGAACACGTCCAGGCGGCTTTTGAATATCTCCAGAGAAGCAGAATCCATAACCCCCTGGGCAGCCTGTTCCAGTGTCTGTCACCCTCATAGTGAAAAAATTTCTTCTTATGTTTATGTGAAACTTCCTGTGCCTCAGCTTCCACCCCTTACCCCTTGACCTATCATTGGGCATCACGGAGAACAGAACAGAACAGAATGACCTAGGTTGGAAAGGACCCTAGAGATCATCTAATCCAACCTCCCTGTCATGGGCATGGATGCTTCCCAGCTAGATCAGGGTACACAAGGCTCTGTCCAACCTGGCCTTGAACCCCTCCAGGGAGGGGGCAGCCACAAAGTCTTAACTGGATTAAGCTGATGCATCTGTGCTGGAAAACCAGTTTCCACTTCGCAAGCAGAGCCAGACAGCACTGCTGCAGAAAAGGGGCTGGGTTTGAACATTTTTGCTGTATAACGTGCCCATTTATCAACTGTTTGCAGTGTTAACTGGTTCTTTTAAGGACTTAGTTTCCAAATATTTAAGAAATTTAGGGCTTTGCTTAACTTGTGGTTAGAAAGCTTGCAGTGAGAAACTGGGATTTGGCCAGCTAACATCCACTTGGATACCTCATGGCCCTGGCTAAAAGTTAGCCCTGAGCAACTGAAGCTGTTTTGTGCTGTAGCTCACATTTCTCATTCACTCTTGCTGTCTGGGAACACTTGATCTTTGCATGGTCAAATATATGTGAAATTGTGCTAGAAAGTGTAGCAATAATAGATGTTTTACTTCAGATAAATATAAACTTTTGTTACTGGTGGTGTAAATGCCCTGCTCTAAGATCACTGTTATCTGTTGCTAGCAGCAACATTAACACAGGTTAAGCAGGATTATAAACAACTCAGGATGCTTTTTAGGAAGACTTGGTCCTGCCAGGGGTTCAAGGCATTGCCTACATGACCACTCAAGTCACTAAAGACAAGTTCAGCTTACTTTTCTGCAGTTCTATGCTCTACCACTTCAGTTCCAGTTGTTGCAGTGAGTCTGCTGTATGATCCCACAGCAAATGTGCACAGTAAAGCAAAAAATTCTACAATGTTAATGAGAAAAGAGTGTGTGTGGACTTCAAAGCTCCTTTAGTGGCAATTATTCTTTCTCCTACACTTCCAACTTCATAAAGAAAGGGTGGGGGTTTTTTTAATAATTATGAAACTGGATGAGCATAACACTATTTCTGAGCTTCCAAAAATGTATTAATACCTTGATTAGACATGGATGGAAAAATATCAGTTCATGAAGGGATAAGAAAATGCTGCACTACACAGCGGTAGCCACCAGATGGTGCTCCCTGTACCTTTATCAGCTGCTCTAAGACCCATTTGCACTAAAATCTTCAATGATTCCTGACTTTTTGACTCAGTTTATAGCACAAAGCAGCCTGGAAACTCATTTCACTTTCAACGGCCTTTGCAATGATTAAGTGCACTTCAGTCCTGTCTTAAAGCTATCCAAGTATGTTCTTTACGGCACATGAAATGACATAATTGTTGAGAAATTAATAAATTTAATTACTCTGCAGAGGTGACATGGAACAAAGAGGTGCTGAACAGACAACAGGAGCTTTTCCTTCCCTACAGGTCACCTTGGCTGTGCCCTGGCAGCAGACACTGTGGCTATGCTGTCATGGGCACAGAGAGACATGCAGCTATGTAGTTACATATCCAGTAAGCTCAGGGGGGAATTACAGCCAAAAAAAGGAAGGGATAAAGGTGTCTGTGGGAATCTCAGTGTGATCCTACCTGTCTCTTTTAGCACCTAAATACCAGCTTAGAGCATAGCTCTGAACTCTGTGAAAACACTCGGAGAAAAAGGTTTGGGTTTTTTTCCCTCCACGTGCTCCTTTCCTGATGACTTTTTTTTTGTGTTCTGGGCTGGTGCAAGGTGAAGTGAGGATGGAGGGTAGCACACTGGCAATGCATGAAGCCAGTGAGCAAGGAGCAGTCATTTGCAGACTGAAGCAAGGGACTGTTGTGTGTGTTGGACTTTGCGACTGCTCTTGTGGCAGTGCAAATCGCTTACTTGTTCTCACTGTGGTCCAATATTGATAGCAGCTTCTAAACTTTTATTTGTCTCATTGAAGCAATAAACTTCCTATTCTTCTGATTAAAAGATTAATTGTACATCAAGTACATTAAAAATCTTTATTTGATTTTTCTTCTCACATTCAGAAGGCTTATGCAGCGTATGGACTCTTCATCTTTTCAGCTATTCCTCATGGAAATTTTCATATTGGATTCACTGAATCAGCAACTTATGTAAATTAATATTAAAAAAAAAAAAAAAAAAAAAGAAGATACAATTTTACAAGCATGGCCAAATTGTCTGTGTAAAAAACAGCCTATGAATAAAAAAAATAATTAAATATTAGCTGTCAGCTAATTAAAAAAATGTGATATTCCAACTGCCGTTTTCCTTAACTATTACTAAGTTCACTTCACACGTTTAATCACCCTTCTTGTCTAAGGAAATGGATAACTGCAGAGTGAGCATCAGTGAGCTTGCTTGCACTTGAGTATCACATACAAGAGCCTGAACACTGCACCACTAGTTTTTAAATCCTAATTAGCATTTAAGGAAAAGATCTTTTTCCTTCGCTTCTGATGAATGGTGCCTAAATCCATGACTGGTGCTTACCGAAGTCACCCCTGGAACAAGGAAACAAGAATCCATGGTTGGTAATATATAGCAACAATATATGATCTGCTTGCCTGGGATTTGTCACTGCTGTGCCACTCAGCCTGTAGGGCAAGTCATACTCTAAAACCCTATAGCCATGCACTAGTGAACAGCCCTAGAGGGACAAAGGGATGAGCTGTATAACGCCTTGGCTCTCCTTTCTGTCTTTCCAGAAGAAGTGAACTCAAGAAGAGCAGCTCACCCTTGGCTGGGACAGGGACTGGGGGTTGCTACCTAGCAGGGGTGTACAGGAGGAGGGAGCTCTTATTCCTGCAGGAACCACAGTTTTGCACCTTCCCAGAGATGCAGCTGTATTTGCTCTGTGATGTTGTGACAGGGATGAGGCTATTTGTCTTGCATTGGGTTGGCCTCTCTTGTCAACAAAGGAAAATGAGCATCTTTAGGACATGATTTATCTGCCTTGCTATAGTTGTCTACTTAGATGAGATTAAATCACTCAGAAATGTCTATTTCTCTCCATTGACTCTGAAGGGATCCTAGAGCAACATTAACTTGTAGACACCTACATTATAGGACACCTGTAGGCACTCAGAAGAAACCCTTTTCCCCAACCTTCATGCCTTGGAAGAAGGTACAAGCTTTGTCCCTCATGCCAACACTTGGTAAGGTGGTTCAAGCAGACCTGTGGCACTATAGGCCTGGGCAAAGCATTATATTAGGTCATGAAGAAAAAGCAGCAATTTTTGCAAGCATAGGGAGTTCGACAGAAGCAGCACCTGACTGGGAGCCTGTGGCTCCACAGGCACGCAGGTGGCACAAGAATTTTTCTCTCTTTTGCACAATTTTGCCAATAATGGCCCATAGGATCTACTTAACCAAAGCACCTTTCATGACTGGTGTCTTTCCTCCCTTCTCTGCTTCAAGTATAACTGGGATGGAGGTCTCTCTAACAGCACTTTTGCCTTGGAGGAAGACATATGTGATAGGACATAAATGCCATATGTCTTTTCATCCCATATCCTTCTCACCATGCCTATCAGAATGCATCTTGACCCCAACATTCAGTGACACCAGCACCTTATTGCAGATGCCCTTGTCTAGTTCACAGTGCTGCTGCCTCCCAGCCTATGCAGCCTGAATGTACAGCTTCAGCCAAATCATGTGAGTCAGCAAACACTGGACAACCCAGAACCTAATAAAGGTATGTGTGTGTGGAGATTATGCAGAAGGAGTGAGGAAGATGGAGAAAAAGAATTAGTAAGGACAAGCTGAAAATTCTTTTCATGTTAACTTGTCAGTGCATACTGGTAGATCTAAGAAGACTGGTTAAGGAGAGTTGTGCCTGCTTCACTCCTTCATGACAGGTCACTGCCCAGCCTTGCAAACTCATTCTGCCTACTGCATGGGCTCTCAGAGCAGTGAGGAAGCAAGGATGTGTTATTACCATGCAAGCCTCACAGGAGATGCCTGTTCTGATTCTCACTGCTAGTAACCTGCCTGCCTCAAACAAGCAAGCTGGCGGCAGCAGATGTCTCATCTGATAGCTTGATGGAAACCAAATAAACCCCTTCTCCTCTTCTTCTGTATTTTTTACAGGCAGGAAGCCTTGTGGCTGGCCTGTTATTCTGTGTGGTCACACTACTCTGTGAACAATTTACTCAGTTCTACAAAAAGTGCTGAAAAACTTAGTTAGAAGAGAGAGTGAATTTGCAGTTTATGCCATTCTTGAAAACTCCCTTTTTCTTGAGTTGTTCAGTGACGGTGCAAATGTGTGCAAGGTGTATTTACAGTTCACTTAAAGGAAATATATGGTCTATGCTGTTCGCTGACATAAAAGAACCTAGCAAAGGGAGCTCCCCGGTCACTGTAAGTGGTAATCTGGTCTTATTCTGACAATGTCAGAAGTGATTGATATCTTAAATATGAGGAAATGGAATTTCTTGCTTTGTCCTACAGCTTGCATTGCAATTGTCTCTGTCTCATTCCCTTTTATTAAATGATCTCTCCATGGGTAGCTGGGAACAGCCTCCTTTTTCATTCCCTACATTGTACAATGCAGCTTGTAATTATTGCATGATGAATTTAATTAGTCTTCCTTTCATTAAGGTTACAAGTGCCAGTTTTAGTGATTTATTTAATTGTTTTTTAGTTGACTACTCAGCTCTTAAAAGAGCTGGGGGAGTAGAGGGGTTTAAAAAAATAGTGAAATAGCTAATCAGTTTTGGAATTACCTGACACAGGCTCAGAGTACACAATTAACTGTCTTTTTTTTTCAGGCCCAAAACATTACACAGAAAAACTGCCAAGGTGAAATGGCTCTGCAGAATCCTGTTTTCCTGCCAGCTTGCTCACATTCTGGCTAGGGAGGCTGCAGGTGCTGGCCTTCAATCCACTGCTCCATCTAGGCTGGTGGGGAGCTGGGCAGTGAAAACTTCCATCCATGACTTGCCTCAAGCCCCCTCCTTTCAGTAACCTTCTTCTATTCACCTTCCTTTCCCAACAAAAAGCAAGTAGGCTGTTACAAACCTGGAAACAGATTTTGAACAAAAGGAGGATGAGACATTTTCATCCACTGTGCATTTACGTTGCCATGTCTGTCAGCCCTGTCCTCTTCTACTCAGAAAAGTTATTTGAGCTGAGTTTGAGGAACTGCTGTGCTTGTTCAGGATGCCCAGGTGTGTGGTCTTGCTTTTAGCAACATGACCTGCTGCTACTGAGCATACGTTGCATCATGAGTATATGCATGCATGGTTGCAAGGAGTTTCTCACCAAGGATGCTCTACATCTGGAATCTGCAGATGTCCACAATGACATGGAAATGTAGATCTGAGTGGTTTAAAATACAAAAAGGAAACAGAGGGATGCTTTACTGTCCATGCACTACACAAAGTGCACCTTGGTGGAAATAAAAGTAGTAAGATTTTAACAGAGAACACATGCTGTATTCTGCAGTGCTCAGTAGTGAACCACTGCTGGAAAGTACCCATTTGGCAACATTTAAAAGCATTGTGACCAATGTAGAGTAGTTAGGTACTTTCTGTCTCACTGGACTGGAAGCCAGTGGCTGCTGAGGGACCACTGATGCCAGTCAGTTGCAAGGCAACAAGATAAGAGTTCTAGTAGTGCTCTACCACTATGAACCTGACATGACTCATATCACTGAAGAAAATCGCAGAGTAATTTAATAAAATTTGGAAAGGACATGCATGGTGTGAGTAAATCAAGGAAGACAGATAAGTACTTTTCAGGCCCTTAGTATGGAAGATGGTGCTACATAGCACTTGCTGGCACTAAACTTCTAAAGCACTGGCCTGGATAGTTTTCAGTCATGATTCCTAAAAATATCTCTACAGAGAACCTTGATCATGTCAAATAAAATTTAGAGTCCCGGGGAAATGACACTATTCCTAAAAATGTTTCACCAGAAATCAGAAAAGGATGGAGCATTGGCTGGATTACACTGGGGTCTGTGACACCAGCTCAAGGCAAAATAACAGAATGGCTTTAATAATGAACATCAAACAAGATGCGTAATGCCATGTGCTGAGGAGACTGTCCTTTTCTGAGTCTGCCCTAGCCAGGTCAGCCCTTTTCTATGGGTATGTATGAGACTGATTAAAAAAAATATATGCATGCTGACACATGATACAGCTACATTATTGTGAGCTCTGACTTAGTGTCCTATGACAATCTGTCCAATACTGTGCAATATCAAAAAATAAGGTAAGATAAATAGTTTAGCAACTAGTAAACTAACATACCTCAAGGCAGTAATCACTGGGGAAGCTTCTAATGTTTTGATTAAGATTGCACTGGAGATAGTGTTAGGCTGAAGTGATTAAATATTTGCATCAGTGATTTGGAGGTAAATATAACTCCTCTGTTGATTAAGGTGTGTGACTTCTGTAGGATGGTAAACAACAAGGCTAGGACAATCTTGACTTTTTGATAAGCTTGACCCACTTAAGTGAAATGTATTTAAGTAGCTGACTGCACAGATACACTTTTAGGAATAAGGAATGAAGGTCATGCCTTCAGGATAGGATGCTGTATCCCAGCAGGAATGGACTCAGAAAAGGATTTGGCAATCGAAGGATGAGCAAATCAGCAGGAGCTCCCACAGTTATGCTGTGGCCAGAAAAGGTTAATGGGATGCTTGGATTAACAGCACATAAGCAAGGTAGGAGTAAGGTAATGTTAACTCTGAAGATGGCATTAGTGGGATCAACGCTGCAATTCTGCATCAAGTTTTGGCATCAACTGCTCTAAAGAGAGGCTGAAAGGGTATAAAAAAGAGCCACAACCCATCAGATGGCAGAAGAAACTCCCTTGCAGAGAGCCCTAAAGGGTTTAGTGTGTTCAGCTTATCGAAAAGAAGATGGGATACAACTTATTATTATGTTTAAGTACCTACCTTCTTGGAACCAGGGGAGGGAAAACCTGCTTTTTAACCTGCTTAATTACACAAGCAAACAAATAATTGAAAACTGGAGTAGACACATAAACACTTGACAAATTATTTTACAGCAAATTGCAAACTGGTGGAATAAACTGTCAAAGGTAACCTTGCCCTTCTTTGATTTGGTACCTTCAAATAAAGCCAGAATACCCATCCCCAGAAGAGAACTGAGTATTACTGACTCCCATACAGGGTAACAGAGCATGACTGAAAGACCAGTGACATACAAGGGACCAAACTAACAGATATAGCCTCTTAGTATGGCATGTATCAGTCTATTGGTGGCCAAAATATGTATGAATTAGGGAAGGCACATCATGAAAGGCTTTCACATCAGGCCTGTGGACTGCCCAAAGAAGTCGGGCACTAATGAATGTTATGGCTGTGAGGTTTGTGACAGTGCCAAATTATTTGCAAGGTTCCAAGTGCACCACTCTCAAGCCTCTATTAGCTGTGCCAGAGACTGCAAGGAGCTCATACCTCCAAACTGACAGACTGTCACTCTGATAACTATGACAAATTTGAGCTTAGTTCAGTGCCTGCAGTTTGGCTTCCTCATGGGTAATGACATCTCTGCTTCCTTGGGAGGCCTCTCAGGGACCAGGCACCTCTTGCAGAGTGCATCACACCAATTTCTTGTTTCTAGATATAATTTTGGACAAAAGCATTACCAAGTACATGCAACAAGCAAACAAACATGCTACCTAAGCTTACCAGCTCCTGCTATGCTCCTTTCTGTGTGTAGTCCATGTAGTTGGCTGATAAAAGTGTTCTGGTGCTTTGTTTCCCTGTCAGTCTTTAGTGGGCAACTGAAAGGAGTGGGGCAACTTTTCCAAAGCCTCATTGGTAGCTATACAGTTTTGAGGGGTTTTGTAGCTTTCTTACCCTGAGCTAAAACAGAACATGCAACATCTCTATGCCACTGAGACTCCAACAGGCTGGTTTTGTTGTCTGGGAATCATGGTCATTATCTCCCAGGGATCTCAGTGCTGCAGGAAATAAATGTATACATCTGCAGGGAGCACCAAGGGAGGATCATGTCACTTATAAAATGAACTTTGAGATGTGCCAGACAGCATGTTCATGCAGAATAATTGAGGTTTCTCTGCTGAGTTTCACATCTCTCAGAAAGAGTCTAAAATCCCACATCTTCTGTGCTTCTGCTGCCAGGCATGTACAAAACCACTTGAGGTGAACAGGGTTGGGAAAAGGACTGATTTTGGTTTTGATGTGGATAGTTTGAGTGGTTTTTTTTTCTGTCAGGCACAGTAATTGCTCAGGCTAACCTGGAGCAGGGGGGTTTATTTGGAGTCTTCTGTCTTTTGTAGAACTGTATATCCTGGGGTGAATCTCTGGACTTTATGAAGCTGTTGCACTTCACACATAAAAAAATGGGAGGGTGGCTTTCATATCCCTTTCACAGACGGTGTTCAGTTACATTTTGAAAGCACAACTGCAAGGCGAGAGACACCCTATGCTTTCCCCACAAGAGTACTTCATTTCAGTGATTCAGACCTTGCACTGTGCCAACAGGCATGTTCAAAACTTTTCCTGAAACTGAGCAAAGACTAAATTTGAAATTTACTTCTCAGCACCAGGATGAGTGCTATTGTGTGTAATGGGATAGCTTTCTACAAGAAAAACATGAGTTGTTGTCATGGCTGAGAATCCTCCTTGGAAACAGTTTTCACGGACAAAGTCCAAGTACTCCAGGCATGAGTCTTTCCTTGCCATTTCCTTCTGCCTAAATTTTCCTGCTGATGGCTGTGTATCCCTTTCCCAGGTGCTTGACCGTCTCCCTTGACACTGTAGAGGGAGATTAAACTGGCAAACGATTTCCCAAGACTGGTGCCATGTCCAATTTTCAAGTTGCCTTTTGGATTGACACTGCAGTCTTTTCATCAGACTGCATGAGTATTTTCTTCATCTATTCTGCTCACAACAGGGCTGCTGAAGTTTTTGCCCTTCGCTATTTCTGCATGAGTTCCATCACTCGCTCTCTTGTGCCCAGACCCTGGCGCTACAGTCTGGGAAGGTGCAGTCTAGGAAGACATGATGCCTAAAATCCTGCTGCACTTAGCTGTTGTTTCCAGCCACTAGTCTGACCAATGTGTCTGCATGTCTGGTCATAACGAGGGCAGTGTGATTTGAGGAGGACTGCACAGTAGGAATGCAGAAACATGTCTGAAACAGCCTTTGTGCTGAGGACTTTTTCCCTAGAGCCCTTGTTTGCTTCCAGCTTGATACAAGGGTGACAGAAAATTTTGCTATTTCTCCCCTCATAACTGAGGGAAAGTAAATTTGCTGTGAGCGTGCTATGTTGACAACAACTGAAAAGTAGCAAGATCATGTAAATTATGCTCAATCTCTGACAAAATAACTCTATTTGTTTGAGCAGAAAGACTGATGATGTGTTTTCTTGCTCTCTCCTAGCACATTTTGGGATCAGCTACCTATGGCAACTGAGGGCTACTTAGATACAGACTAATGGGCCACCACCTCTTGCAGAGCTGAGCTAATTTACTATTACTTCTTTCCAGTGTTATCCCCCTCAGTTTGCTTGAGTCAAAACACTCAGACAGATAACCCCCTTGCATCAAAGTGAGCACTGTGCATCCTACTGATTCCCATGAGTTCAACGGAGAGCAGCCATAGAAATGAACTGCAGCTAAAACTGGTCGGAAATAGGTTGGTGTTCTGCTCTTGGATTTCTTGCCTTTGGATCTCAGAAGAGGGACATCTGAGTACCCAGACACAGACATAAAGATACCGATAAAATCTCATGTGAAATAAACGTGAAACCTCTTGTGTTATTCCTGGAAGCGTCAGTTGAAGACAAAAGTAGCGTAAGAACATAGTTTAGGTGATATCTGTCTCTGTAACACAGACCATGGCTATTCCAAGTTAGGTGTCTAAAGCCCTCCCCATTTGATAGGGAAGCCAAGATGGATTTGGAATCCACCCCAAATTGAGGCAAATATTTAAGAAGGAAAGACTGAATTTTCCTTTGGGGATGTCCAGTTCTCTCCACTGACTGAAATAGAGTCTGCATGACTAGCTGAGATACTGATTTTCCAGGCAGCTAAAATTAGAGACGAATCCCACCCACTATACAGAGTATACCTTACTTGAAAGGAAAGACTGATTACGTTCTTCAATATTAAACAGATCTGAAGGCAGATCTGTTTAAGCTGACTGATCACATTCTTCTCAAATAGCATTATATTAATATTTCCAGTATAGATAGAGAAGTATTAATGCCATGTACAAAAAGACATGACAAAACTGAGAGGAGTTATGAGCAGAGTTGTTCCGATAAATATGGAAGGGGAACAACAGGAAGGGAGAAGAAAAATGCGATCTAAGTCAGGGATTTACTGTATTTTAGTAAGATACACTGCCAAAAAGCACAGAACAGTCTTTTTCAGTTGGGGACTGGGTGCAAAGCTGCCATTAACTACCTAGTAGTAAAGATATGTCACCCATGGTTTGTTTGATATATCACCTGAAAATACATACACTGATGTCTTTCAAGTCCTAATACATGGGAATTAAACAGAGAACAATATCTCTTTAGTTAAAATAATTATCTTCAAGTAAGATACTGATTTTTTCCCCCACTGTGTTCTCCTTTCCTCTGTTCTTCCCTTATTTTTTTTAAAGCACGATGCAGACACACACAGCTACTAGCTTCCTGAAACTAAGTTCTCAGCCTTCCTCAGGATCAGACCATAAATTTTTTCTCAACTTCATTTTTAGGTTGTTCAAACCTACCAATAGCCTTTCCACTCTTATTTCACTAAAACTATGGAAATAATTGGGGTAGGGCACAAGAAGAAAGAAAAATTACCTCAGAAATCATCCAAAACAGTGTATATTTTCAAATGACAAAGTGACACTCCATCTGGGATCAACTGTTGTTGGGTTTTTATTTAGGTCAGTAATTGCATGAATGTTTGACAGTGGGATATTTCTTTCTGCTTTCAGCTCTTGTGACATTTTAGGTATATTTAGAAACATAATTTGTAAATTAAAACCCACATGTCTTTCTTTGATAAACACTTCTTTTTTTTTTTCAAAAGGGGATATTTTTCTCAAAAGCTCCTTAAATCTTTTCCATAGAATTCCTTAAACTCTGTCCAGACCAGCAAGTTGCAAATAGTTAAAGCTGAGGTATTTTTTAATGAAAACTCCATCTACAATATTTTGCCTTTTATAGTGAAAGACTTTCTTTTTCTCATCTGCTTCTTCCACATTTCTTAACAGAACTTTTCCTACATGTTATACCTCGGCAGTTAAGTCCATGATGGCCCCATCATTTCCCCAGGCTACACTGCTTCTATCCATGAACTAGTTCTCGTGCAGAGACACCAGAGCTATCAGTACTGCAGTAAAATGCCTCCCATGGCTGTGCTGTAAATTCACCCTCTCCCACTGCTGGTGCATTTCCACTTTGCCCTGCCCTTCCCAGTGCATTTCTGCTTGCAATGTTCTTTTTCTTTCCTGTGGGCTGAAGCAGTCTATTGTCTGTAATGCTTACCCTGCTGTAAAGCCTGGAAGCTACTACTATTTCCTCATCTATTTTAGGAGTCAGAGTTTTGTCCCTGTCTACTTGTCCTCACCTTCATTTGTAGCTTCTTTTTTTTTTTTTTTTTTTTTTTTTTTTTTTTTTTTTTGTCTTTTTTTTTTTTTTTTTTTTTTTTTTTTTTTTTTTTTTTTTTTTTTTTGATTTTTGGTTTTTTTTTTTTTTAGTTGATTTTTGCCTTTTTTTTTTTTTTTAACCTTTGTTTAAAAAAAAGGCAGCATTCTTTTTACATGTCCCTAAGGCCTCTGCAAAATGCCCAGTCCAGCTGGGAAGCAAACCCATACTAGCTGTGTATTTGAAGGTTTTACTCTCTGTATAGAAAGTAACAAAAGTCAAACATTCTGTTCTAAACCGTCCCTTGCAAACAGGATCTAGATTTTTCTGGTTTGAACTTTGATTTCTAAATCAAGATTCATTGTTTGAATGGCTACATTAGAAAGGGGGGTTTTATTGCTTCCTACCTGCTGCCATCTCTTTCAGGAATACACGTGCTTGCGTTCCTTGCTTCTGACTGGAGGCACAAGGTCAGTTACCTTCCTCCTGTTCTGTGAGTCTAAGTGAAATTTGCTTTGAGGGAGAAAAAAATAATATGTTTATGCTAGTAAGGACTAATTCCAAAGTAATCGTGGAACAGTATTGGAAGACTTTTAGGAAATGAAAGCTAAATGATGTAAAATTAGATCTGAGATCCCAGCAACAGTGTTGTGAAAGTCAAATTGTACTCTTATTTTACCACGTTACTTCAACAAAACATTAGTTTTAAAGCTTCCCGTGGATGTGCCTCACCTTGGTTGTCTTGTTTCTACATTTCTGTGTTGATTTGTCACACCATAAATCATCAGGATATCTACTCAAGCTCTATTCTGTGTCTTCTGCCACCAGTTCTCAGGAGTTAGTGTAATTTGAAGCATGGGTGGCCATCCTGTTCCTCAGTCAGAACACGGATGAATCAGCTTCCCCCTGTGTGTCTAGGATAACCTCATCTTGGTTTTCATAATGTTTTTACTACAACTGTAGACTCAACAATCTGGACTTGAAGGAAGTAGACCAGATAAAATTGTTTGGGCTCTTGGAAGAGGAGGAGAAATTCTCTGCTGAATACAACATCCAACCTAAACAGTAGGTTATGTTGAGCTCTTGCACAGAAAGGAAGAGGGAACTGATGTAAAAAACTCCTCTTTTTTATTTTTTAGTGGAATTTTATGGTTCTCCCATGCGACTTGAACGTATGACGCGCGCATCTGAAGAGTCCTACATTAGTCCCACTTATCTAGACTGGAAAACAGGACCTGTAGGTAGGAATTATGTTGCAGAGTGCAATAAAAAGTCCCATGTGAGGTGCAGTTGCCAAGCACAGAACTGGAAGAAGCTGTAAGGCAAGAAAAGCTGAAAATCCACAAACTGGTGAGCGACATCTTGCTGCAGCTGAGGGATGTAGATGTGAAAGTGGCTGGATGCCCATGGGTTCTTGGAGATAAAATGAGTCCCAGCTGGACAGCTAGATTTTGGATAAATTAGAAGATGCACAAATTATCCAAATACTCCTGATGACTCTGAGTAGAAGTTTCCTGTATGCGTCGGGAAGATCCTTCACTTCTCAATCCACTTTCAGATGTGTTGGTTTTCAGCCCTGTCTCTGAGCACTTGTATGTCTGTGCTTTATAAGTAGCTTCACTCATCTGTGAAAAGGTTGGCAGAATCTGACCCAAGGGAGACAGTAAAGGCACTTTTGAAGGTGTCATTAGTTAATTCTGAGTGCAACTTATCCTTTTCTTGCTGGGGACTAATGATACAGAAGGAGATTTACGTGGTGAGTTGTAGTTGTCTTTTCTACCCCGTGGCCTTAAATTTTGCTGAAACCTGAAATTCCACTTCTTATTGACAGCTGTAATATTGGGTTAATGAGGAAAACAGTGGTGAGCCAGTACTCAAAAACATCCAACAACAGGTAAACCGGTAGTGTTTAAAAACCCTACATCTTTCAAAATATTCCAGAAAACCAGATTTAATCTGTGAGTTAAGGGTAAGGTGAACTGATTTCCATGAAACTGAAAATAGGGCCTCTCTGTCCAGCCTGTCCTATTGAACAAAATAATATAACTCAATAAAATAACTCATCCTAATGGATGACAATAAATTCCCTGAAATGTGTAGTAAATTCAGTTACCACCTTCTCCATCTGCATTTGCCAACAGAATCCCCGGGGCAGCAGATGGCTTTGGGGTTTATATACATTGAAAAAAAAAAAAACCAAAGTAGTGTTTTTTTCCTTCTTGCTTATAAATTTGCCTGCTTTGCTCAGCAGACTGCAGAGAAGCCCTGTTCCAAAGACTGTGTACATACATGAACGTGTGGCTGAAGAGCAAGTCTCCTGTGGGTACTCTATGAAGTCCAGAGTCTGTGCAAACTCACTCTGAATAGATCAGAATGTGCCTGCAAGGTAAATTTGACTTCCTGAATGAAATTCTCTTTTTTTTTTTGCTGTTTGGATTGCTGTGGGTCACAACACTTCAGCATTTGTGTTCCAGTGGTAATGGGTGTGTAGTTAACTTTGGCAGTAGCTTTTATGCCTTCTGCAGTGACTGGTGGAGAAGGTGAGGCTCTGCCCAGAGCAAGAGTCAGTTTGCTGCTTCCACTAGTATAAAAGGATTTAAGGGTAAGAGGCTTAGTAGTTGTCCAGTAGTGGTGGTGGTAATTACAGATCACAGGTATCACAGGGTGTCAGGGGTTGGAAGGGACCTTGGAGATCTTTGAGTCCAACCCCCCTGCCAGAGCAGGACCACAGAATCCAGCACAGATCCACTTCTCCCTAAGATGAGCAAAGAAGAGGGAACTTCCCTGAGTTACTCAGACCCCCAGCTTCACCCCTCTTGCCAAAGGAGCACTTTTGCCCAGAATTACCTTTGGAATTACTCTTGGCCATGGGTATTCCATGTCTGAGCAGGCCTAAACTGTCCCATGCAAATGCAGAATTCATTCTTCCCATTTGTTTAATTGTTCAGTGAAGCATTTCTGGTTTGTCCCATCAGATGTTTTGGGGGAAACAAACAAACAAACAAAAAAAAACAACAACAAAAAACCCAACCACCAAACAATGTGGTTTAATTCCTGAGGGAAAGATTCAAAAATCTTAGTTCCCTGTCATGCAAAGGTCAAGTGCTTGAAGTGTCTTAGTCTCAGGTTTGGCACCAAGGAGTTAGACAGAAGCAGTCTTGGCATAGAAAACTAGCTGGGTACCTACTGGCACCAAACCAGGCTTTTCTTAGCCTTAACTGTGTATTGCATGGAGCTGGATAAACCCATTTCCAGTTATAGACCTGTTCCTACTGGCCTTTCTCTCCTGTAGCGAGCGAATGACGGGATAACGGTTCTGTACACATAGCAAAAGTAACTCGGGCTGAAGAATTTCAATGCATCTTACAAATGAGCCCACAGAGCTGCAAAAATGAATCGTTTTACAACCTGAAACTCAGCTTTAGAAGGGTATCAGCTGGCAAACCATAACAGCTGCAGAGAGAAAGAATAGTAGCAAAGGGACACTAAGAAATAAGGAAGGAAATCTGACTACAAAGCATCTCCTCGTCGTTATTGTTGGAATTATGGATTAATAGCCAGGCCTCAAATGTGCAGTTCTTCGAGGATGTGAGTGGCTTTGCAGCTCAGTTTTTGAAAGCACCTCTGTTGTGGGCATAGGACTGTGCCCAAGCTGGTCTGGCACGGGACTGGGGGCCCGACATGCGCCCAGTGCTTCAGCCAGCGGTTCCAGTCTGCACTGCAGCTTGCTTCTTGTATGTGTCTGTGCTTAGGAAGGACATTGTGCTGCTCTCTTTTCTCCCTGGTAGCTGGAAATTACCCTTGGGTTACTTTTCAGGGAGCAGTACAGTAACAGAACAGTAATTTCCTATAATTTAAACAAGAGGTCTTGTGTGTCAGTGCAGCTCTTGTTCCAGTAAAGGTGCAAAGCTGCGGAGACAAAAAGTTACCAAAGTGCCTGAGTTCCTTTCCCTTTTTTTCTTCATATAACGTTGATTACTGCGAGGCATAAATTGAGGCTCCCATACGTGCAGACACTTCATCAGAGCAGACGTGGTCCTTGATGGTGGAAAGCTTTCCAGCTCATTAAAAAATGTTTTTTCTAGTATGTCATTCTGGCTGTTCTCCCCGTGAGCCTGCATTTGGCAGCTAACCAAGCTGAAGGTCAGCACAGGTATCCTGCTGTGCATGTGTTTAATTCTCACCATCTAAGTTTTGTGTATGTTACCTTTCTCTTCCTGTGTAGCCACCTCTCTGTGTACCCTGTTTATTCTTAAACAAACAAACAAAAATATTACAGTGACATAGTGCCAGCAAGATTCAGTGGTTCCTCCAAACTGTTTGGATAAGCTGCATTTTGGTGGGGTGCAGCATCCCGGGTGTGATGCTGAGGACCTCTGTCAGCCACATCTTTGAACTTAGCAGAGATGACGCAGGCTGAGCAAAGCCATTCCCTCCCCTTGCTTTATATCTGCAGACTCCTTTCCCAGGGAAAGCTGAAGGGTTCCTTTCTGTTGTAAGTAGAAGGTGCTGTGGTGCAGTGGTATCCCATTATCAATGCCTCAAGCTGTAACATGTCCTATGTCACAGTATGTAAGTATTCTTCAGACCTCACCTATTGCAAAACTTCATAGATCTGAGGAATTTGTTAGAAAACGGATTGCTTTTAAGAGGCTGTAAGTAATTCTGTTAGTGCTCAGGATTTTATTTATTTACTTTAATTTTGGGGTGGAGCTGGAACCAGCAAATGCAGGATTGTGAGAAATGGGTCGTGGGAGGGAAGCTGGTAGGAATGTGTCTACTTCTGTCCAAGCTTCACAGTCATCAAATGCTGAGATTCTGGGTCATGCAAAATGCTTTTCCAGCTTCTCCAGATTTTCCAGCTCCAGTCACTGGAGGAAGACCACGTGCCCAGTATGTGTAGTTGAAAATGGGCAGGGTTTTGTTATTGGTGTGTAGAGTGTGAAGAGCCCTGCTTGGGCTTCACGGTGCAATGTTCTGCTGGTTTCAACTATTAGTAGCAGTCATTTGTTCTCATGATCTCATTGTGGTATGGGATTAGAAACTGCTTATTGTCTCCTGATGGGGATCTGAAAGAGACCAGTAACACAGTGCAATTGGGTTTTTCCAAGAGAGGTTGTGTTTCTGCCTAAAACCAGTACTGCGGGGTCCGGCGTGCTGGACTGGGGTGGTGGGAGGGAGGACAAAATTGACACGTCATTCACTGGCCTCTCTGAGTGCAGCCTCACGGTCACTGACTCACCCAGGAGCAGACAACAGTCCTGCTCGAAGTAGGTGAGTCAAGATCACCCAGAATCACAGAATTACTGAGGCTGGAAAAGACCTCTGAGATCATCAGGTCCAGCCTACATCCCACCACCACCCCCTTGGCAAGACCATGGCACTAAGTGCCCCCTCCAGCCTTTTTTAAACCCCTCCAGGGACGGTGACTCCACCACCTCCCTGGCAGCGCCTTCCAATGCCCGAGCACCCTCCCCGTGAGGAAATGCTTCCCGATATCCAACCTCAACCTCCCCTGATGCAGGCTCGGTCAGTTTAGTTGACTAAAGAGGCATCGCAGGCAAAAACGGAAAAGAGGGGAGAGGGGCGGCAGAAATCTTT
>JANIJG010016561.1:33178-46091 GCA_024611175.1 Megaceryle torquata | reverse complement strand
TCGGTCTCTACAGCTTCCTGAGGAGGGGACGTGGAGAGGGAGGTGCTGGTCTCTTCTCCCTGGTATCCAGTGACACATGGTAACGGTTTAGAGCTGTCAGGGAAAATTTAGGTTGGACATGAGGAAGCATTTCTATACTGAAAGGGTGGTCAAACACTGGAACAGGCTCCCTAGAGAGGTGGTCAATGCCCCAGGCCTGTCAGTGTTTCGGAGGCATTTGCACAATGTCCTTAATAACATGCTTTAACTCTTGGTTAGCCCTGACTTCAGATCAGGCAGTTGTACTAGATTATTGTAGGTACCTTCCAGCTGAAATTGTCCCATTCCATTCCATCATATCCTATTCCCTCTCTAGTTAGAAAACACAGTACAAAAAATATTGAAGTTACTGGGAGAAATTGGGATGGCTTTTAATTACGATAGACACTTTACCACAAGCACACTCCATTGCTGATACAATCGTTCCTTCATGATTATCCCACCTTCTTGAAGCCGCAGTTTCACGTGACTATATTGGCAACACCCTGGATCACACTGGCTCTGGTTCCTAAAAGTTATAAATACCTACACTTTTTCTTTAGATGGTAGTTACCCAAAGAATGCCATTCTAGACAGCCTAAAGCATACTGAGGTATCCATTTGGCGCTGGCAGCCATGGGCCTGGACCTCTGAGAAATCCATCCCCTTTTGGAGCAGCACATGCCCTAGGAGCATGTAAAATGACAGTATTCAACCACCTTCTTCTCTTCCATACTGTTTTGACTTGCACTGTCAGTGATGAAGCTCAGGCTACCATCTTAGTAAGAAAATGTTAACTAAAATATTGCAAATTGTGCCTACTACTTCCCCAACCTCCCTCTCCCCCACACCCCACCTTGTATTATTAATGTTATGCTATTAAAATCCATTTGGGTAGTCCAAACCAGTCTTAGTTGTTTAATAAAGAACTTAAGTTGGCATTCCATCAGTACTTAACAGACCAGCAGATACTGAACCAGCAACAAGAGTATTAAATATGCATATGAATTGTGGGAATAATTAAAGTTGATTCCAACTCTCAGAGATTTACTAGATACAGCAATTTTAGACATCATTAAATTACTTGAGAAGTGAAATACATCCAAAAATAGAAGCAGCAAATGAAGCCATCACATTCAATAGCTCTATAAGATAGATAGCTCATCTTGAATTTCATAAAAGGGGAAGAAGTTGATGGACTATGTCCAACACTTGAACTTCTAGCAGTGCCTGTATACAGGAATCCATGCAGAGCCATACTTCTCACAGATAGGACACACTTACAAACTAGGCTGACAAGTCAAAGTTTGAAAAAGCTTCAAAACAGAACAGCTCACATTTTCACAAACTGTTCCTCTAAGATGCGCACCAAAGGGAAAATTCTTCCCTTTTGTGTTTGATGACTATGGCATCTGGCATTTTGGGATTTAAGACACAGTTTTGCTGGGGAAAAAAAAATAAATAAAAGAGGCAAAAACTACACTGGTAGCATTACCAAACCACGGGATATTGAAATGATTACTTGTTCATAAATTGCTTACTTGGTCTTGGTTTTGTCTTCCTAAATGCAGAGTGTAAAGTCAAAGCTAGCTCTGTACTTTTTAAAATCTTGTTTTTCTATTCCTCTTAGATTAGCAAGAGTCAGAAGTTACCTCAAATAACCCATTAAAATGGGCAGGAAAGCCAGAAACAAACTGCAAATTCACTCTTCACCACACAGCACAAAAATCGTGGTCACAGCTTCATATTTAATGTGGAATCACTTTAGGTATACAATATTTCAAAAGATCCAGAAACTGGTTAAGAGTTGAAAGCCATCAGAACAAGAATACAGGAAATCCAAAATATATCTTTGACCTTTTTAATCCTAAATTTTAGGGTCACATGTGTGAATAGACAAGTTTGCTTTGTAAGGAAAGAAACTTTGGTATGGAGTTGAACTAGCCACACAAATAGCACCTGCAGCTTTCAAAATAAATAGTAATAGCTAACTAGACACCATGGCAGCAAGACAGCCTCTTAAAAACAGAGTAACAATGAGCATATACTTGGAGCTATGCATGAAGACTGGACAACAGAAACTAGTGTAATCTTTTTTTAAAAGTAACTTTAAAGCATTACTGCTTTCTGTATTTCTGATGTTGATATTATTAAGAAATCTCTCCTACAATGAGAAAGCTTTCCTTTTTATTTGCTAACCGCTATGATTCACTCCCTTAAAAATTGCACTCTGATGCTTGGCGGACGCTGTATTAATATTTTTCTTTACATCTTTAGACACCCTCTACTTTTCTAAAATACTGTATTTTTATTCCATAGGCTCATGCTGTTAGCAGTAGATACTGCAAACAGAAACATCCCCCTACTCCAACAGTTACTTATTAAAAAGGTCAAAGACAAATTCGACCTCAAAATGGAACAAAAGGATTTTCATAATAAATGGTACCAGAAATAACAAATAATCTTAATAATGTGATACTCTTCTACAGCCATCGATAAAATAGTTATCAGAACGTTAGTCTATGTTAATCTGTGTTTCATGGGATTGCAACAAAGCATAATACACGTTGAACAAAATGCGTGAAACTTCAGTTTCCAGTGTATGAATTTTAGTAATTTAATAAATGTTAATTATTTGTGTATTCCACTGTAGTGCTGTGACAACAAATCACACCTGTGTACCAGAGCATACATCAACAGTATGATGTAACTTTACTTATACCACTGCTATATTTAGCATTTTGAAAGAGACATAAGCATACACTATGGCCACATCAAATAATTTTCTGGGTTTTTTCTTTGATAAACTTCACTTTTTCAGTAATACTTAACTTTTAAAATTTGAATTATTGAAAAAAATCACAGGAAGTTTATACAGGAATAGCTATAAGGAATAACCTCACAGGCACTGATATGACAAACATTTATCTTAAGGGCTGAGAGGCATTAATATCGTATTGACAAAGTTGACTGAAAAGAACAACTAACTTTGTCTAAAGGGGAAATGCCCGCTTCTGTTTGTATGTTGAGAAAAGAAATTCAGAAAGTTATTTTTTGGCCTTGCTATGTCACAAAGTCAATCATACGAAGACCTATGCATTTAACCTAAAATGGTAGTTTTAAAAGCCCTTCTATTAAAACCAAAAACATCATGCAAAACTTTGATCAATTATGCAGCTGCTTTAAAACTGTTGCAAGACCTTACTGTATATATTAGCTTTTATATTGCTAATGCACAACTAACAGCAAACTTGATTAGATTAACACAAATTTGTCTTAATTACACCATTATATCACACTAAGGAAACAAATGCCACAAGATTGGCAAAAACATGTAATTCTGAGCGTTCAAATGGCAGGATAGTTATGTGTTGTACCCCTTCACATTTAGAAAATACAATAATCCTGCAGCCTCACTTTACAAAAGAAAGTTTTGTAAAATATTACTTGGGAGGGGAACAGTTTATACCATCTAACACAAAGTAACTTATACAACTAGTGTCAAAGGCAAACAAAAAAACTTCTAAGTAAAAAGTCAAAATACACATAGCAACAGAAGCACAAATGCTGCATTAAATACAGTTAAGAAGACAACGCACTTGTTAATAAAAAAAGACCAAAAAAAAGAAGAAAAGTTACTAAAATTAGCAACACTTTTAAAGAAAATGTAATGAGGGATAATTTTTTTTTTTTCCTATGACAGAGTTTCCATTTGCAGTCTTTCCATCCATAATTTGTCTGGTACAGTACATCCATTGAAATACTCAGAATCTCACAGAAGAGTTAGGTTGTTCTCTTCCAAATCTAATTCCCAAGTTGGTTTTGGATGTTTTAAACAGACACTATTATGAATGAAGTAAAAGCAAGGCAACAAATGGACTTTTTATCACCTTTGCTCTTTGTACTGACGACAAACATTTTTAAAAGTTATCATAATCTTTTTTGTCTTTTTTCCCTTCTGCTTCAAATCCATCAACTCCATCACTGTCCCTTCTCCTTTTACGATTATTATGGATGTTGAAGCGTTGATTCATCTGTGGCAACGGATCCATTCCCAAAACTTTGTGTATTTGACGGAATGCAAGGAGCCTGAGTGCAAACTAGAAAAAGGGTAGAAAGAATATATTTCTGTTAGAAACAAATGTCAGTTATGAGTACTTTATCAGACAATAGTGGTGTATGATGCTATCACTGACACTCATTATCCCTTCTTCCTTCCCCCAACGAAGTATGTCATCTTTGCTACTTCTGTTAAAAAGTACATCATCTTAGCTTAAAAATAATGTACATATGTTTTATCTGCTGGACTTGCACCGAAGCTGCCAAGGCTCATCAAATGGATATTTGACATCTGTTAGCAGTCTTTAGCACAAAGATCAGATGAAGAGGTAGGGTCAGTAAACAAGCTGCAAGAGCAAATGGTCAATACTCTAAGGGGATACAATAAATATTAAAAAATAAACTTAGATTTATTTATGAAATATTAAACAGCAATGTTATTTTAACTATAGTAACATACTGTTGTAGAGTGAACGTCTTTACAGATGTACATAGATGCAAGTGCTTAAAACTTTTTAGGAAAATATGTTAATTTTAGTGCAAAAATAAACACTATTATACATCCTCTGTCATGACATGTTCATTGCCTAGCATAAGACTGATAAGACTGGATTGTATTCTACAAAAAGAAAATTAATGTGCATCATATAGCTCAATTTAAAATAAATAAACAAAACCAAACCACAAATGAAAACCAGCCACCAAACTTAGTTACTTCACACATATGTTTCCTTACCTGTGCACTTGAAGTAATATCCTCTCGTTGCTGATCTGTCATTACAGCAAGAGTATCAAAAGGATCTTTTTCACAAGGATCCAGAAGGCCAGGACCACCTACAATGGTTAGGCTAATTAGAAGCACATCCCTACCTTCTTTCAACCAAGATTACAGATTTTACATTAGATAAGTGTTAAGTATACAGACACTGATCAAACATAACTTGCCTTTAAGGATGATTCCTGAAGATATACACTCAAAAACTCTTCTCAGTGCATCCCCAGGACTCTGTGGTCCAGTAGCACTGCTAATTGCTTTTTCCACAAGCAACTCCATAGCCTAGACCAACAATAAGAAAATCCAACCAATTTAGAAGATGGATTAAAACAGAAAAAAGCTGCTATTGTTGTTCAACAAAGAACTTTTGAATCCAGAACACTGAAGAATATTATACACCACAGAACACTTTCAGATAAAACAGGGGTAAAAAAATCAGCTATTTTATTACAAAGAATAAAAAAAAAGAAAGCTGGTGCAAGATTAAGATTGAGTACCGATACTTATATGCTTCTCCTCATAACAAGCTGTTCAAATATTTTGTGGATATTTATACAGTAGTAGCCTACATAGGTAGGTAGAGAACTTGTCCAGCCATTTTCTGGGAGAGTATGAAACATGGTAGGTCACCTGAATCTGTCAGTCACATGTATGAACAGCATGTAGTATATCTAATGAAATTAACATGATGCTATAGATTTTAGGGTTTTTTTTCTTCCCTACAGGAGTACAGAAACTGAAAGCACCATAAGTTTTATGTTTAAGTGGTTACTAGTTGTTCATTTTAAGACAACTGAAGTTCACAGCAAGTCTTCTCCTGGATATAGGCTAACACTAACTCAGATGTTAAACAAGTGTAAAAAAATCTTGGTGATAAACAAGTTTTCTAAAATTTATACATTATTTGGTATTAGTTGAAATGGCTTAAATGATTAGCTGGATCTTACATATTGTTATTTATGTTAATATTTCCATTGTTTATTTGTATTAGACACTATTTTAAACTTTTTTTTCCTAAAAGCATGACAGCGTTTATTCTTTGACAACTCAGTATCAGAGTGATATTAAGAGGGAACTTATATAATTCTTAGCTTCTTTTAAGCTGTATTTGTACAGTGTATCTTTCATGAAATGTAGCACAGAAGCTGGCACTATGGGTTTTTTTCATTTTAAATATTTAAAAAAGACATAACTGCTTCACATTTTTTTCAGAAGCAATAAATATTATCAGAACCAATTTAATAAAATTTTCTGTAAGCTGAGTACAGTTATAAAACATATCTCACTGAAATAACACAAACTGATGAAAACTCTCTTGACAATAGTAGTGCTCTTCCTGCCCAAACTGAAAAAGAAGCAGCAGGGTGCAACAGGATTTGGTCTGTGAAACAGAACTGTCAGAGTTAAGTTTATTTCCACACAGTACATGTTTCATAGATTTTGTTTCAGACTAACTTTGTCCAGTCCAGAGATTCAACATCTGTCAATATTTGTAGCACAACTTGCACTCCTGGAGAGCATCATTTGAGATAGTCAATGCAAAAGGAACAAGGCAAGAACACCTGGCTGAAGCACTACTCAGTGACACCGATTAAAATGCTAGTGGTGATACATCCACAGGCTGTACTGAAATGCTCTCGTATTTCATCTTGTGCAA
The DNA here is from genome assembly GCA_024611175.1 of Megaceryle torquata. NCBI lineage: Eukaryota > Metazoa > Chordata > Aves > Coraciiformes > Cerylidae > Megaceryle > Megaceryle torquata. The sequence continues at coordinate 39,582 of JANIJG010016561.1, read as the reverse complement.
GGGTCATATTAATGATCATAGGAGTTACTGTGATTTATTCTTTCAAGTAGCCTTTCTGCTGTTACAGAACTATCCAGGCACAGCGGACATTATTTAAAATAAGTTTCAGAGAACTCCAAGCTATTCAGAGTACATGGTCAGAAAAAAAAAAAAAAAAATCACAGTTTTTAATACAGACTAAAAAAAAAACCACCAACCAAACAAAAAGCTAAAAATGTAGAAAATTCCTTAAAAAAAAAAAATCCAGCTCCAGATGACAAAACCTCAGCAAATTAATTTTGAGATTAATTTAGAAGGAATGTTGATAATTAGTTGGGAAAGAAAAAAAAAATCAAAACCCCTACATTCTACCTTGAGAGAGTCTACAGTTAAATCTGTAGTTAAACAACATTTCCCTATGATTTACCTCCAATACTATGTGTATTAAAGACTCTATTTAACACAACATTACTCACCCAGCTTGGAAAATCAGACCAAGTTGGAACCCGCTGACAGAGGTCACGAAGAATACGTATGATAATCACACAGGACTGCAGACCATTAGCTCTAGCCTTGAGAGCAATACAAAATCAAATTAATTTATCCCAGCACATAGGACATGTTGAAAGACTAAAACACCACTGTTCAATGGAAGCTCAGATACCTGATGGAAACAAATCATTCTACAGCTTTATTCCATGAGCTGCCATTTACAGCAGTATTTTATACAGGGTTAGTAATTTAAGGTGGTGGAAGTCAAAGTGCACAGGTTATACAAGAATAACATTTCTTGATCCCCTGTAAACTTTGACCTATGTTCACTTGTAATAATAAATACAGTGTCTTTCTATATTAGAAATAAAAAGGATAAAGTAAAGATCTAAGAAATAGGTATAGAGACTGAAAGGTCAAGGGGATCTGTTTGGTTTCTTTATTGTGCCTTTGCCGGAACGCAAAGTCACTAAACCAAACAGCTGCTTCTCACCTTTCATTCCCTACACTTAATGCACTTAAAGAAATAGGAAAAAAAGTCTTAAATCTAAACACAAAGCTTTAAACACATATTCCATTATTTAAAGCAAAGTTACTCTGCAGCCTTATGGAATATATAACAAATATACAACATATGATCAACCCAAGCGAGTCAAGCTTTCAACATCGCCTTCTCAATAACCAGAAAAAAAAAAAAAATCAAATGAGCAACAACTGCATAAAGCAGTTCCTCCATACTCATCTTCTACATCTAAATTTAGGGACCAAAAAGAATATTAAGTATTATTAGCATGAACAACGCCAAGTGTTTTCACACAATTAAACATTTATATTGCAACTCAACTAATCTCTCATAAGGCTACAAGAAGAAAGTAAAATGATGTTCCGAACCTGGAACCACTTAGCGTGGCGTAGAGCAGCCAGAGCGTCAAGGCATTTTTGCCTGTCCAAGACGTCCGGTGGGTCTTTCACCATACCCGAGGTTACATCTAAAATGGATTGAATTGGCAAAATGCAGTGAGGAATGGGTGTTTGACCAGGTGAGCAAGACACTTCCTTAAAGTAGCTTCAATGTCACACATGCCATTTAAAGTTTAAACCCTTGAACAACAAATGTAGATGTTCAACAAAAGCTACTCAATTAGGACTAGGGCATCAACCCAGTATGAAGATCAAGAGCATGTTACGCTTCAGCTCTGAGGTTATTTTCAAATGCATTGCAGATTATGCAATGCTCAATACTTCTTTATTTAAGCTAACACTGGAAAAACATGGTTCTCCTAAAATTAAATACTGAAGGAAGGATGGTTGGACACAGTGCACCAGCACAGATAACACAAGACAGAGGGAACACAAAAATCCACTTTAACCTAGTAGAAACATTCAAACTTAGTTTCTTGTAAATTTTAATGGTCATATGTTATTTGGTACCTATTCTTAAAAAAAAGACAAGTTTAATAAATATTAAAAGCACTAGGTGTTTAGTAATGATGTTATTTTTATTGTTGGTTAAACTTGAAGTTATTTTGCTTTAAAAACCTAACTAAAGAAATGTGAAATGTTCTTCAATAGTACAGAGTTCCATTACTTTCTAGTACCCTCTCTCTTATTCATATAAATAAAATTTCTCAGCCCAAAATATATGTGCTCCAATATCATTTAGGATACAAGGAAGGATCTAGAAATGGACTGCTATACTTAAGATTCAGCAGGAAAAAGAAGCAAGGAACAGTTTAAAAAACAAAGCAGAATGTCTGAAAGGTAAAGAAAATATAGTAGATCTTGTGTATTTAAATGTTCAGAAAATTATTTAATTACCAAGCTGACTGCTTTATTACCAATAAGGAAGAGACCACAGGCCTTTTGGAAGTGGTTTAATCAATGACACTGGAACCACTGAACAGTATGAAATTATATCCTCATGTTACTTAAAAATGGCACAGATACAATGCAGTGATCAGCTCTGAAAGTTCTTTGTTTTACTAATTATGAAAATGGCCATTGTGACTAGTAACAAAGTATACTGGTGATATACCAACAAGATATAAATTACAGTTAAGTCAGAGTGGGGGAAAAGAGAGATGCCTGCAACAAGAAGCTTTTAGGAATGCTGCAGAAAGATGGGTCTGAAACCACCTATTTTACACAAATGTAAATTAAATAGTAGGATATCACAGAGCTAGAAAGCCATGAATGAATATGGTGGTACAACTTTGCAATAGAGCAATTAAATTTAATCTGAAGCACTACATTCAGATTTGAGCATTTTTAATAAGATTGTCCCATTGCTCTGCACAGGACTAAAAGGGGGAGAAATTCAAAATAAGAACTAATCTGAGAAGAAAACAGGTTATCTTCTCACACAGATATTTAAACTTAGTATGTTAAAGTGGAAAGATGAAAATCTGTACTAACAAGGCATTTACAGAGCAAATGAAGACATTCAAAGCAGTTATTTCCTTTAAAACAAAACAAAATTTAAAAAATAAAATAAAATAAAAATTCAAACCCAACCTATACAAGAGAGGTGCCAGGTAAGGTAACTGATGAAACAAGTACAACCTGGATATAGAGACAGGAAGTACATACAGAGAAAACCCATGTCAGGAAAAAAAAGTGGCAAAGTAAGGTTGAGAAATTAAAAGTAAAAATTTGAGTTGTAGGGGCTAGTAGCCTGTTCAGTCAATTATTTACATTCCTCTAAAACTAATATGCCAATAGGTGACACTGTGCAAACATGCATTATGTAATTTGAAATTCCAATTACTTCTAGCTCTGAAAGCTTCAATTTGGAAAATAATTTTACTAAAAAAAAAGTAGTTTAAATACACAGAAAAGAATCCTACTCCATGTTGGAAATGTAGATCTAAAAAGTGCTATTCACAGATATCCTTGATTTCCCTTGAAACTTAAAGAGACTCTGAAAGTCACAAGTTGCAAGGCACCTATTGCACTGAGAATACATTGAGTGAAAAACATGTATGAAGGGAACTCTTGCAATATTTAATCTGTGGATTTTTGCATCTGTTTCACATTTCAGGATTAACCCCTTAAAGACTATTTAACTAAATTCAAATGCCTAGCCTAGCACCCTGTTAAGCTATGACAAAAAAATTAATTTACAAAGCACAAACACGAATTCTTACCCTATATAACTTAATACTACCCTAAGTATAAGGGGTTAATCTTCAGTCAGACATGCTGTGTCCACACTACCTCTTTGTTAAAAGTTAACAGGTATATAAATTTTGTTCAGTTTTATTATGTGAAATATATTTTACCCAGTCAACTATTTTAAGACTAGTGTGAACACTGCTTAATTCTAAGAAAGAGACAAAGACAAAAAAAGTAAAACAAAAAAAGGAAAACAAAACAAAACCACAAAGTAACAGTAGTTGCTAGGACTATGCATCCAAACCCCCTTCTTTGTAAAGCATGGCAGGTGTGACACTGAGCTTTAGAAAACCTTGGTCAAAAATCCTTCCGATGTCTTGGCAGCAACCCCTGACAGGAATCAAGTCCCTCTGCTAGAAGGCTTTGGACCGGGGCTGTTAGCTAAAGATAAAAAAAGACACACGCGCACACAGGAATGTGTTTATAAGTATGTACACTTTGTTTGCTGAAGGAAAGATTCCACAGCAGGGGTTAGAGCACTTTGAATGTATTGGATTCAGTAAACTGTCAAACGCACAATACTGTAAGAAACAGTAGCTATGCGGTTAACAATTTTATTTTGCTGCATTTTTTTAGCCTTTATCACATAATGGGATTATTACACATCAAACATGATTCTACTCCACGTGCAAGTCTTGGTCTCATCGTTATTCAAACTGGTTCTTCCGGTAAAGCCTTCCTTTATCACCTGAACTAGCTCCCCAAGCGGGCTAAAAAAAAAATGAAAACTTTAAACCGTTGTAAGACACAGAGCATGAGAAGCTGCAGTAGGAAAAACCACAAACACATACTGTTACTCTGCAGCAAATAAGCGGCAGTATTCATGATAAGGCCTTCTTTGCTGCAATAATTTGCAATTCAGTCTTCTGTTTGCTCTCGTTTCAAAAGCGAACTTTTCTGCACATCCATTTTATACTGCTCAGTGTCTTGAAGTCCAACTTGATTTTGCTTGCCTAGAGGCAGCACTGCATTCAGCAGTGAATAAATTCACAATGATCATTTAACTCAGGTGTGGGTCAGACAAAAATACAGATTTGTTTCCTTTAGGTGGCATAAATTAAGGGACTGATGGTAGAAATTTGAAATTTTTTTTTTTTAGTCCACATCATAGACTTTCAGGCCAGAAACCACTTAACTGAAATTGAGTATTGTGACAGGAATCAATATTGCACTTTCGCACAGTGCATTAAGAATAAACATGGTGTTTAAGGTTAACTTAATTTAATGGTTAATCTAATTTAATAATAAAATATTTTCAGTTAAAATATTCTTAAATAAATAAACTTTAAAAGTGAGTTTACTTATAAGTAAATTCAAATAATACATGAAGTTGGATTCAGCACAGATAAACCAAGATTCATGTTACACTTAGATTGCCAAAAACCAAGTAAAATTTGTTGGGTGTGACAGTACATGTACAAAGCCTTTAATAGTCAGGAATAATATGCATAGCTTAAAAATCACGTACAAAGTTCTCTTAAAGACTCTTCAGAAGTCATCCAAAACAGAGAATGCATCTTGAAAGAAATTCTTCTCTTTCTGATTATGTAGGATGACTTTGTTAACACATTGCTTATAATGCACTAGTCACAGCTATGGAACACTTACTAATGCAATATAAAAACCTCAACTATTTTAAAGGACATGTAATGATGAGATGAAATAAAAAATCTCCATGGCTTATATAAATACGTATATACACAAGCACATGTATACATACACACAATTTTTTTCAACCTGCCTATGAGAAGTGTTACGATAGCCTCAGATTTCCTATTTGTAGGTTCACTGTCAAACACCAGGACCCTGTTTGCCATGATCTCTTTCAACAATGAAAGTAAAGGATTATAAGGAAACAAAAGTTAATTTTATCTGACCCGTAAACAAAAAGAACCAATGTACTGCAGACATCAATCATGCTTGTTGGCTTAAAAGCTTTTGGAGCTTTGAAAGTGTTACAGAACAGACCCTAAAGCAACACTGCTGGCACAGAGAAACTGTGACTTCAGAAATGTAAATTGATTTACAAGCTCCACCTTCTACTTCAGCTCAATGACAAAGCCATTTCTTATTGTACTAGTCTGGGTTTGTCAGTTGGATAGAAGACTGATTGTAACTCCAGGAGCCCAAATATACTCAAAAAGCACTCCAGACCAAAAAAGCAACCTCAGAGAGCTGGAAAAAATCGCATCATCTTTTACAGTTAGAAGCACTGTTACCATCAAAAGTATTACAAAAGTGCATTTTAAGTGATGCTGCTATTTGGAATATGTAAGTGATAGTAATATTGATCCAGTTTAAACCCAAAACCCTGTGATTTGATTATCGAAAACCATACAATCTTTCTCATAGGGCAATACTGCTCTAGAAAGCCAGTTTATAGCCACTTGCTATAAAATACTTTGTTTTCCACATAATTTTAAAAGAGGGTAAAAAATAGTCAAGTTTGTACCTTTTCCAGAAAGCTGAGGTTGGACACAAAGTTAGAATTCTTTTTTAAAATTAAATAAATGCATCATACAAGTATTTATTTTAACCAGCTGTTCTTTACCAAAACTGGTTTTTGAAAAAGAAAGTTTCGATCAAATACATGTGCCAGCATGTTGCCTTCCAGGACCTCAATGCCATCTTATAGAATAGGTAAACAAACAAACAAAAAAAAAAACCCCAAAACAAAACAATCAACAAACCACAAAAAAACCACACTATGCAATTTTTCACATTACTTCAATTTTGATAATACACATAAAATGGAAATA
>JANIJG010016561.1:0-23492 GCA_024611175.1 Megaceryle torquata | reverse complement strand
TTTGGTTTCAGTTGCTTATTTTGGAATGGTGCCTTTTTAGTAAAGGTGGTCCCTGTCCAAGCAGCTGTTGCAGCAGCAGCAGCAGCTGCTGCTGCTGCCTGTTTCTGTTGCTGCTGCTGCTGCTGGTAATAGGACGATGCAGCCGAATACACTGCGGCTTCATAGCCGGAATAAGAGGTACCTCAAAGATCAAAATAAAATAAATGTTATACCACTGTACATCATGTATCAGTTACATAATACACTAAGTGAAAACACATTACATAATAGCATTGGGGGGGGCAGGGCAGGATATAAACTATTTACTGACATCTTGTTTGGCAGTCTGAATTTTTCTTGCTGTTTCACAGTATACAAATGCATAGTTACTAATTGTATGAGAAATATATTTAATTTTAGACACATCTCTGCATGCACAGAGTTACATTAGGTATATTAAAACAAAACTAAAGATGTGAGATTTCCTCGCACCTCTGGTATTGCAGAGTATGACTTAAGAAGAATTTTAGTAAACAATTTAGTCAGGGCCACTCAATGTAAATACTCTTCCAGAACCACATTTGCTATTCAAGTTTCCAAATAGCAAGGAGGACAGACATTTAGAAGAAAAGGAAAAAAATGAAGATAAAAGACAGAATGGCTAGTGCTATACATTCAATTTCATTGATTTAAATTGTTTTAGTGCAGAGAAGCTGCTTGCCTGCTAAAACCTGGCTATACAGTCCTTGATTTCTAGTATCAAAGTTGAATAAATCAAGGAAACTGGGCTTTCATACCTTTAAGCCAGTTTTCCCATAAACTTTCTACATCTACTGGTTCAACTATTTTAATCCTCTGATCAGGCTCTGCCTCAAGGAAGTCTTAAAATCCCCTTTTAAACAGAAAACAAAACAAACAAAAAAAATCAAGGTAGCTAGAATATGCCAGCTGATTATCACCTGGCCATAAAGTTCATATCTTTTCATCTAACTACTTTCTGGATTTCTAATGTTTGAAGATAAGTCTTTTTTTCAGCACCCAATTCTCCTCCCATTTTGGCTCAAGACGGCCCAAACTTAACAAGGTTTATATTGGACTGTTCCTGCCTGTCTCTGTAACTGCTATTTCCTGGCAGCATGCTCTCTTCCAATTTCCCTGGGTTATATTTCTACAGATGTATTTCCTTATTTTTTCTATCCCCCATCTTTTCTTTCCAAATCTCACAGTAAGTCAGAAAACACTGTGCATGTAGTGGCGCCAGTGCTTTCTCACATCTAACAAAATAGACACATACAAATACTAAACCCTTAAAGATGTAGCAAAATATTTTGCCATTACAGCGACTGAATTTGCCGATACTTCTCAGTAGACTAAAATTCTGAGCATTTAAAACCTCTCCTGTAGCAACAGCAAAGATCCCAGCAACACAATATGCAAAATTCTTACCAGAGTAAGTAACCGCTGTTGTACTGTACGTTGCACTTTGAGTATAGGATGGAACAACAGTAGCTGCAGCTGCTACTGGCTGCACAGTAGAGGACACTGGATATATAGAAAATGTAGTTGTTGCTGGACTTGGGGTTGCAGGTTTTATTGCTGTCACTTGTCGTGTTTGCTGGGCTTGGGTATACTGTGTTGCACCTTGGCTATATCCTGCTTTTGGAGCTAATGAGGATGGAAAATAGAAGTGTACAAACATTGGTACGTTTTAGGTGAATGAAATGCAAACCATATTAAATGATACTTAACATCTTGGGGAATAAACAACGAATAGGGCTTTTGTTCAACTGGGTTTGGGTTTTTTTGTGTGTTATGGTGGGTGGTTTTTTTCAAGTCACAGTTATGTATTGTGCACCACGCATGACACAACTGTTTAATTGTCACAGCTCACACTAGCAAGCTTCAGATTTTTTGTATTTATTTTTAAATGCACTGCCATGTTTCTGAACAACATTCTCATTCAATGGTTTTACTAGAGTACACTAAATCAAAGTACAACTAAATTTCCTTATTATTTTCAATTAAAAAAGTAAACAGAATTTGTGCTTTGTAGCAATCATACCAATAATTAAAGAACTACATACATTAAGTAACTAAAGAATTAAAAGAATCTTTCTAATTGTTATCACCGGAACCCACTGTTGCCTCTTTTAACCTACTTCAGTGAGGTTTCTAGACAAATTAACAAGAAGTTTGCCTGGAAGTATGTTTTTGAGTGTATTTAACAACAATCTAAACCTCAAAGATAGATACTTATGGCAGTGTCACAATAATGTTCAAGTTCTTGGTGCAGCAAATTTTTCTACATGACAGAGATTATATGACAAAACTGGAAAAAACAAACAAACAAACAAACCCAAACCAACAACAACAAAGAAAACAAACAAAAAAAAAAACAAAAAAAAAAAAAAAAAAACAAAAAAAAACCAACAAAAAAAAAAACCACACCAAACCACATACACAGCCCCCACCCCCAAAATCCCCACACCAAAAAAAAAACCCCCAACCAAAACCCAAAACAAAAACCCCACAAAATCAACATCAACAAAAACATAGGTAATGTGAAATATTTAAAAAAATACATTATCAAGTTATTAAATTAATACACAGACTGCGTATAAAGAAGGCAGTTTGAATCACGCCACACACCTGTCTGGTAGTAGGACTCTGCTACTGAAGGCTGCGGCTGGGCAGCAGCAGCCACTGCTGCTGCGGTTGCTGTTGGCTGTTGATAGTATTGTTTGCTGTCATAAGCTACAGCTGGGGCAGTAGATCGAACATAAGAATACGAATCCTAAAAATTTGAAAGAGGAAACCCAGAAAATTTCTCCTTTAAGTATGCATCTGGAGTAATAAGTCATTAGCAGAGTCAAAGAAACACTGTTTTTTCTTATGGTCTACTTAAGCAGAATCAAAATAACATCTACAGATACACTATATACAAATTAAATTTATGTTTACAGTCATTTCAAACCTGAAAACAATCCTGATGGTCTTTTTCATACTTAATTCCTGCAATTAACCTCATACTATTAAATCCCTTTCCCTATCAAGTTATTTTTGCTACCAGAAAACTACTACCCTCTCTAGTTTTTCATACGGACCATATCAGAATATATTTCTGTAAAATATGAAGTGAAAAATCACCACAGATTTCCACAAAATGGGACTTCTACAACCACAATAAATTCACAGATTTACAAATATGACCCTATACTGGCTTTAAAAACCCCATAACTAACAATTTTCTGATTATGTTTTTTTAGAGTATGATGTGATACTTTTAAAGCCTTATTTAATTTTTGGTTTAAACTTGGTAAGTTTAGGACTAGAAAGGTAAAAAATTGTTAGAGACATACCATTTCAACATCCAAGATGAAAACAAGCAATCAGTTCCCTTTTGCAGATCGCTGTAGCCACACAAGGTTAGGCAAAGATTGCACAAAGGGTACCCAAAAAACTACCTCTCCGAGGGAAAGTTTTATTCTCCTATGTTTGTAACTGGATCCTGTAGCAGCCAGGAATCTGACAAGGGGACTACTTCTACTGCCACTGAAAGTTTTCACTGGAACAATTTTTTCAGATACTTCAGTTCCATGACCCAGTTTACTGCACACCACTTGAACACTGAAACTAGCTTAGAAAAGACAGTGCTATCCTTTTGCAAAGTAGTTTCACAAAATCACTTGGGTGATAAACCTCAATTTATTGTTTATCACGGAATCACAGAATTGTTTGGCTTAGAAGGGACCCTAAAGATCATCTAGTTACAATCCCCTTCCACAGGCAGAGACATCTCCCACTAGACCATGTTGCTCAAAGCCCCATACAACCTGGCCTTGAACACTTCCAGAGATGAAGTGCCCACAATTTCTCTGTGCAGCCTGTTCCAGTGCCTCACAACCTTCACAGTGGAGAACTTCTTCACTATATCTAATGTAACTCTACTCTCTTTCAGTTTAAAACTGTTACCTCTTCTCCTATCACTACATGCCTTTATAAAAAGGCCCCCTCCAGCTTGTTCTGTGAATGCTTAAATCTCAGCTCCACCAGTACTAGGGCTGATTTTTCCTTTATAGGGGCTATATGAGACTGCAGTCACTTCATACTTTTATCAGTTTTTGCTACTAAGTAACTTGAGTTGTAGTCAAACTGTGATCCACAGAAGAAATAAATATAAATGTAAACACATTCTCTTATCCAAACAGGCCTCTTCCTTTTAATATGTAATTTAAAAATCATACAACAAAAGTTGGTTTTTTTTAACCCACCTGGTAATTCTGCGTAGTGACAGGAGGTGGTGGTGGTGGAGCTTCTTGTTGCCTCTGTGTATAACCATAATCTGTAGCTGTGTGCGCTGTAGGATAGCCTCCATATGCAGCAGCTGTTGCAGCAGCTGCAACAGCTACTGGAGCAGGCCTGGCTACTGCAACTGTAGCTGCTGCTGGAGCATAGGCTGCAGTAACTGTGTGTGCAGCGACTGGTGCCTGGTGGACGGTGTAGCTAGCAACTGTAGTTGGATGGGAATACGCTACACCCGAAGCTGGCTGCTGGCTATATTGGAAAAAGACAGTAAGTAAATAATTAGATTAATCCCACATACTAAGATTCAGTGATTACTCTGAATTTTTTAATACAGTAATATTTAAGAATCTTTACAGGGTTTCATTTCTCCATAGCACTATTAAAAGAGAACTCAAAATTAACTTCAAGCCTTTCACAAAGGCAATATCCCCTATTTTTCAGAATAAAACAGAAAAATGAAATCTCACTTGAAACAAATATACTCAGTGGCAAAACTGAATTGAAGTATGGTTATGCTCAAAACCAAAAGGAACAAGTTACAGTATTTTTTCCTAAAGTCTTCAATATTCTCACTTGCATAACTACCAGAAACAAAGCACCTTTTAACTATACATACTGTTACTTTTGCAAGAGACATTTCCATATGTCCCCTCTGTTTATGTATTTATTTATTTTATTTTTAGGAAAACCGATTTTGTAATTTTAGTTACACCATAACCCAATAACTTCATTATATATACTTATTAATAAAATAATAATCATAAAGATAATTCCAACCCCACCCAAAAAAACCAAAAAAGACCACAAAAAAACAACCCACATTCATACAGCAGAAAGAGAACATTTTATTACTATTGGTCTTCCATGACCAAACTCCTCCTTGTTCCCATTGCATGCCCCTGATTGCTTAGAAGACCATGTACATTACATTTAATTCAGTCATGAGTTGTATTATGGATCATTTTATTTTCAAATTCTTAGCATAATATTAGAAGTACAAGGCCTAAACCACTTTGGTGTAGTTACCACCACTGCTTGAAACAATTCCTCCTACTTGATGTATATAGGAAGTTTCTCTCTTTCGTCAGTGTAAGGTGAAAGACCAGACTCCACCAGAAAATTCAGGAAGACTATGGTGGTAAAAGTGAATGACTGTCTAGAAAAATAGGCTGCATTATCTACATAACTAACAGTACAGAGGTGTAAAATAGTCACAAATTCTGAGGTAATTACAATTATCATAAATATCTACTAACTAAAGACACATTAAATTGAGAAAACAGCAGACTGTTTAACTCGGACTGCAGTTTAACACAACCAGTTCAATATTGCCTTCAAGGAAAGTCTTGCTCCAACCTACCTCATTCTTCCCTCTTCCCATACACCAAACCTGGCTATGCCATCCTATTCCATCCCTGGTGCTAGTTCTTCAAGCTTCTACTTCTCAAGCTACCCAGTGCACTGCCTGAGCTCATTACTCTAGCAGAAAATGATATTTTTTTTCTTTTTTTTACCGGGCTCATTTTCTAACATGGTAGAGATGTCAGAAACATTGGACCTTACAAAATAAGTCTGTTGAGTATCAGAACACACAAAAATTACACATAAGAGAAACAGAGAGAAAAAATGGAAGAAGGCAAAAGAACATGAATCCGTCCAGGAAGCATTAACTTGGCTCTTCCAAATTTGATGAAATCATGCTTAAGTTACTATTACAAAATACAATACAGTACTCACAATACACTATGAATAAAAGTAATAATCAGTTTATCAAAGAAAATGCTTTTGTTCTCAGAATATATATGATTAAAGCTATCTGACAGTTTTCAGTATTTAATACAGTGAAGAGATTATGATCATTATCAGCAGGATTATTATCAAGATTCTGGAACAGACTGTTTAATTTTTTTTCTGGTATTTTTGTATTGGAATTCATTATCATGGTATAGAATTAACAGCCCAAACCACTTGATTTGTAAGGCTAATACAGTTCTATGACCATGTTTACTTTAGCAAACCTGTTCCCCTTGCTTCTGCAACATCATGCAGAGCTAGTGATCGAGTTTGCAAGACTGCATGAAAAATATTGTAGAATTTACTACTACTTCCTTTAAAAAAGTTATGTTACATTGTTACAGATATTCATGGTGACATCTTTTCTAAATTTAAGACATTACTTTTTCTCCCCTTTTTCTTCCCTTAGTCTTACTGAAAACCATTTAATGTTAAGATGAGCAGACATTTTCATGTAATTAATTTACCAAAAAAAGATTTTTGTGCCAACTTTTTTGTTTAACCTATAAGAGTTTTCACCCTTGTTTGGTTATTATTGCCTCATCACATTTGCTAAGATGAACTTATGTCCTCCTAGACTATCTTGCTAGACTCCCTAATCCACTGATCTTTCTTGAAGTTCATCTGTGCGCCTATCCTAGTACTATCTATTTTTTTTTTCTTGACTACAAATGACAATAATCACTTCAGATGAAGTTTCACTTCTCCCACTCTTTGTGCTTCAAACAGTACTTCTTTCCAGTCTAGCTTTCTCAGAGCACCCTCTTGTAAAGCCATCTTTGTATTGACAGTCTTTTTCTCACATCAAATATCAAGACATGACATATGAACATAAATACTAAGACTCAAAACCACTCCATAGGGAACTCCACTGCAATTATTCCTATTTGATAATCACTTGTCTAGTTCCACTAACCACCTCTACCAGCTCCTTCTTTACAATTCTTTTACTATTCTCTATGTTACATAATAATTTTCCATACTGCACCACCACAAGTATGTCAACTTAGTCCCAGTAAATAAGACTCAAAAAGATTTTTAATTTGACCAAATTAAAGCAACAGTGAAATATGTCAGCTGAGCTATGGTAACAAACCGTATGTGTGTTCTTCACCAAAACAAAGTAATTTAGTTTAGCTCAATCCCAACACAGTGGGGAGAAGCTGAATGAAACTACTCTGTATGTTCTATGGACTAAGGCCATGCAAACAAGGACTGCACCACAGCAGACAGAGAAGCTAACTCACTGACCTGGTAATTTAGCCAGTTTTCTTTGTAGATCAATTCTTCTCTTCCTCAAAATAAATTCTAATATTCTTATTAGCATCTTTGAGTTCAAAGAATTCCAGCTCTCCTCATATGAAAAGATACTCTGCCCATTTGGCTTTAATTAACTGTGTGTAGTTTAGGAGTCATGGAATAATTTGGAGGTCATCTGTTCTAACCCAGGGCTCACAGCACAGCTAATTTTGAACTTACATCAAACTTCTCAGAGCTTTGCCCAATCAGGTTCAAATCATCTCCTAGAACAGAGATAGTGAGACTGTTACAGACAACCTGTTTGAGCACCCTCACTGTCAAGAATGTTTTTGTTAGTTTACAAAAGCTTCCGTTTTAAAAGGAAAGGAGGTCTACATTGGTGTAGAGCAAACATAAAGCATACCCAATTTGTGACCATTCAATTCAATATAAGTCCATATTACAATTCCTACAGTGTTTTAATTTACTGTCAAAATAAACATAATTCTTTAAGAAGTTATGGGTGAAGATGTTGCCAGTCAATACTTACTCTGCTGTATTGCTATTACATTACCTCTTCCACCAGAAATTTTAATTAAAAAAGAATGTATTTTATTCATATCAAACCTATTTCTTTAGCTGATTGTAATAATAACAGTGCTTCCTCAGTGAGCTGATTCAATTTCTACTTTCTAGAAACACACATTCTTCAATGCTCATCCTCCAGCTTAAATTTCTATTTCACTGTATTTTCACTATCCCAGCCAGAGCCAGTTTATACTACATGTTACACTCAATTGTTGGGCTCCAGGTTCTGGAGATGCATGCTTCAGTCAATTACAGAAAGTAAATTTTCAGCACCTTACTTAGTATGTTTTGTCTTTCCTTACCTGCTTTAAACTGCTACATGAGTACTGCTATTCTGCAATACTCTTTGCATCCTCCTCCCAGTGTATACCTAGCTTGCCCTCATCGTCCACATCCTACTTAGCTAACCTCAAGATCGAGAGAATTAATTCTTGATTCACACTTATTGTATTACAATGAATGAGAAAATTATTTTTTGTAAAACATGTTTTACTCAAATCTTTGAATAACACCAATTCTAATTTCTGCTGACACTAGTGATGGGAAACACTACTTTTTCTGATGAATTATTAGCAGAACAAGTGCCATATATTATGAAATACCACTATGATATTAAACCTCCCAGATAAGACTGACTGCAGTGAGCTGTGACTGTATCTTTCTCCACACTAATCTCCAATTCCATGTCAATCTGATTTTCTGGGGGGTGAGGGGCAACACTGGCTCATAATCTTGCAGAATTCATGCCAGAGCAAAGGTCACAGAAAAACCTGGCATTGCCCACATTGCTGTCAGGTGTTCAAATGTCCTTTTACTAACTACAAGTATATTTTCCCAAGGAAGATGCATTTTTTGCCTTGATAACTTTGCAAGCTGGACTTAAGACCAACACTGCAGCTGCTTTCACGGCATCAACATTTGATATTGCTGTGTACATTCAGACCTGTGATTCTGAAACAGCGTAACATGTAGAACTCTCTTTCTCATTTGCAAAGTCTCCTCTCAGAAACACTGACACATCAAAGAGTTATGAAGATCTCCCTGCCCAGTTCTACACCACAAAATCAATCAATCCAACTAAAGTACAGCTTTTAAAAAGCTGTAGTTTTAAGACAGCCAGGAAAATTCCATCCTGCATGCTTACATTTGGCCAAGTTGCATTAAAACACCAGCCAGAAAAATTCCACACCCTGAGAACAAGCTCTCGAAAGAGGTGTTAGTCATCACTACTCCACATTAGTTATTAAAATAACTAGATTAATTTCATAATTCTCTTGGTAATTTTTATTCCCCTTGTCAAAAAACAGAGTATTGAAGCACAATTAAAAAGCTTCTTGAACTGCACAAACATCTTCAACAGGGAAACTGTAGCAGTGGTTTTGATATAGAAAAAGAAACACGACTTCCAAAGCGAAAAAAAAAGTTGGCAGCATACTTAAAATTAGTCAGAAGCTGGCTCGGAGGCTGAAATTGCTGATCAATAGTAATTAATGAAATACAGGTATCCATTTCTCAAAACACTGTTCTCCAGTTCCAAAACCACGCAGGTTTGTCTAATCGATATAATTATATAGTTACACAGGTCTGTAAATAAGCAATATTTTTTTCAAAAAAAAAAAAAAAAAGCTTAGATGAGAACCTGTCTTGTAACTATTAGAGCTAATATAGCAGAAGCCTCACTTGATAGTTATTTTTATATAGCAGCACCAATAAAAGATCTAGATTTCCTGTGATGTATCAACCCAAGGATGACAAAGAATGAAGAAACAAATACTGAATTCTCTTTTGTAGAACACTTGGCTAGCGCCTTTTTTTCATTTCCAGATAAAGACCTCTTCTAGCAAAAGAAGTGTTGAGGGGGTTTTTTGTAAGAAAGTTAAATGAAAGTAGAACGCTTTATTTGTTTTCTGCACATTGACAATAACTAGAAAATACAATATAATGCTATTTTGCCAGGTAATAACTTCAGATAACTTAAGATTGTAAGATATTTTATTTTCCACATTAAGATATTTGTGGAGTACGTCACATGTTAAGAAACTTAATAACGTATCTGTAGCCATTATTGTCAAAGGAATACATTTTCAGGAAAATTCAGTCTATTTCTATGTAAGATACATAGCACGTAAAAGATATATATATATAGACGAAGCACATAAAAGGTTGCCTCTTAGTCTTGCTTTTCATCACACTGACTGATATAAATTAAACCAAAAACTGAATAGTATCTTATGTGCATGTAAACCAAAGAAAAGCAAAAATGCTCATCTCCAGTGTGTCTCCACACTTAGAACCAACACAAATGCACATTAATGCTGCTGCTATTCCAGCTCTGGTGAGGGTGCTGAATACTGGAAACTCTTCCAGGAAGCAAAGAGCATCATAATTTATTTTAGTTTTAGTTTTCTGAAAGGTGCTATTTTGATACAGAGTTAAGACCGGGACTAAAACCAATTCTGTCTCCATCCAAACTACAAGCTTCCTCAGAAAGGACAACTTCTAAAACATATTTCTTGAAGGTTTTTAGTTTCACTTAAAGAAGTGATTTTCAGGCTAGCTGAGCACAACGTTTAAGCTGCTTTTAAACAATTTTTTAAAAATCTAAATATCTTGAACAACAACAAGAAGCAGAAAAACCAAGCACAACAACAACAACAAAACACTAATTCAGACATATTTATTGAATTCTAAGAATATTTCAACATTTTACCATTTTTGTTGAGACCTAATTGCCAGATTTCTCAAAGTTTGACAGATTATTAGTAGCAGAATAACCAAAAAATACAGTTTTCAATTTTTCTTTCAGGGATATAAAGACTAAAACAAGTATGACCTCACTCTACTAAAACTTGAAAGAAGCACTACAATCTGCTGCTTTAAATCCTAACCTAGAAAGAGGCACTACTAAAAAACTAGTCAGGGGAAGCGGATAGAACCTGAGCACAGCAAAACCAAAATATTAATTAAAAACAAACAAACAAAACCACACACACACGTGAGCTTCTCCTTCCAAACACAACAGCTGTACTTTCAAGTTGTACTTGAAAAGTGACTTCTCTTTTTCTAGAGTCTGTCACTCGCTACAGGCATAAAATTTTGATGAAGACAGAATATATCTTTTCTTTAATGAAAATTGATATTTACTATTATAACAATTTAATGAACAAAATATTGTAATGCAATTCACTCCAAATCCAAAGAGAAGTCCGAAGGCATGCAAATGTGCAATTCCCTCTTGAATTCTGTTAAAATTTCAGCAGCTCCTAACTACCTTGGGCATAAAAAAGACAGTTCTCTATAGCAATTTTCAGTTTCCTTCCACTTCACTGTTTCTAAAAGCATCCTTCCATTACTAAATAAGTAAATAAAACTGACTGCTACCACAGATACTATTCATTGCTAAACCATATATAACCAATAACCTCAAAGATGAATATCCCCATGTGTTCAATACACCCTTACTTCTTTGTTAATTGTCTTGATTAATGACCTTGCTAATGACCTGATTTAAATCCAATCAAGTTCTGCAAAGTTTTCTTTCCTGTATATCACAACATAAATAAAAGTGTCTGTAACAGTCACAAAGCACGTGTTCTGTACCTACCTCCCCTTACCGACCTGCACACAACAGACCTACACTACACTGCCTACACTGCTTTCTTCATTATCAAAACATGAAGTTTATTCAAGTCTAGTCTACAGCCATGTTCACAATGATAGCACACAATACAAAAGGAACTGAACTTGACATGTTATATTTTCCTGAAAAAGCACCGAGTACTAACATTTTACCTGTCAAAATCACAGAATCAAAGAATGGCTGGGGTTGGAAGGGACCCCTAAAGGTCATCTCGGGGTCCAATCCAAGTCAAGAGGGGCCATCTACAGCCAGTCAATCAGGAAAGTGTACAGACAGCTTTTTAATGTCTCTGAGGATGGAGACTCCACAACCTCCCTGCGCAACCTGTGCCAGGGCTCCGTCACCCTCTCAGTAGGAAAAGCTTTCCTCTTGTTCAAAGGGAACCTCCTGTGTTTCAGTTTATGCCCACTGCCTGTGGTCCTGTCACTGGACTCCACAGAGGAGAGCCTGGCTCTGTCCTCTTTGCACTCTGCCTTCAGGTACATGTTAAGAAGATCCATCCTCAGCCTTCTCGAGATTAGACCATCCCAGCTCTCTCAGCCCTTCCTCATAGGAGAGAAGCTGTAGTCCCTTCATCAGCTTTGTGAGCCCTTTTTGGACTCTCTCCAGTAAGTCCATGTGTCTCTTGTACCAGGAGCCCAGCAATGGACACAAGAAATCCAGGTGTGCCCTCACCAGTGGATCACTTCCCTCAGCCTGCTGACATTACTTTTCCTAATGCAGCCCAGCATGTCTTTGCCTTCTTCGCTACAAGGGCACGTTGCTGGCTCGTGTTCAACTTGGGTGTCCACCAGGACCCCCGGGTCCTTTTCTGCCAAGCTGCTTTCCAGCAGGGTGGTCCCCCAGCATATACTGGTGCAAGGGGCTGTTCATCCCTGGGTACAGGACTTTGTACTTTTTCTTGCTAACTTCATGAGGTTTCTGTCAGCCAGTTTTTCCAACCCATCAAAATCTCTCTTAACTGGATGTCAGTGCAACCCTCTGGCATAAACCTGTGAAAAGTACACTCTGCCCCATTGAACAGATTATTAATGAACATGTTAAACAGAAAAAAAAAATGCTAAAACTATCAATTTCTCTATGAAAGGGAAGAAACTTCACTAGTATGGAACGCTGTATTCAATTCTTAAAACATTCTCTATTTCCTGCCTTAAGCTATCACACTTTTCTAGTAACAACAATGCAACTACATCTTAATCTACCATTGTTTCATTTTAGTAGCAAGTAAAATTTTGTACAATTTAACACCCCAGAGTTAAGTCCACAATCTTCAATCCATTTTGAGGTTGCAACTACAAATGACATTAACTATACCATTACCTGAAAAGCTTCCTCAAGTTCCTAAAGACATGCTTGATGTAAATTTCAACTATCTGGCAGACTTCCCTCCTAAAAATTACAAGGGTTCCTCTGATTAGTGAGGCACCTTTCCTCACAAGTGACCACCACCTCCTCTGTCTCATCATTAGTCAACTGCAATGCTGGCATACAGCCTATGTTATTAAACCCAGAGCCCCTTACTGCCCTTCTCATGTCGGCATTCATCCTCTAAGAGCAGGACTTCACCAATTTGAAAATAGGTCTAAGAAAATCTTTTATAAACAACACTAGCTTAACTCAAGACTTCTTGTGTACATTAAGTAAGCTATAACAGCATGTTTAGGATAGTACTTAAGACCATTGGTTGAACAAAAGAGAATCATCACCACGCAGCTCTATGTTATTCAGTGAAGTCTCTTCTGCTAGAAATACATATGCTTTAAGACGTGATGCAACTCAAGATAGCATGAACTTAAAATTTGCAGAAATAAAGTGTTTGGAGTTTTTATGCTATGATAGAGTTATGCCCTGTGATAGGATGAGAGGTAATGGTCGCAAGATGAAACACTGGAAGTTCCACCTCAACAGAAGGAAAAACTTCTTCACTGTGAGAGTGACAGAGCACTGGAACAGGATGCCCAGAGAGGTTGTAGAGTCTCCTTCTCTGCAGACTTGCAAGAGGCAACTGGATCTGTTCCTATGTGGCCTGCCCTATGTGTTCCTGCGTTGGCAGGGGTTTTGGACTCTCCAGAGGTCCCTTCCAACCCCTAGCATTCTATGATTCTATGATATATAGACCAATGCCCAAGTCATCGTCCCCCCCTCACCCACCACCAGCCAATTCCCCACAGTTTATATACTGGGCAAGATCCCTTTGGCTATTTTCTGGTCAGCCCTCCTGGCCATGCTCCCTCTCAGATTCTTGTGGACCTGTACATGAACAAAACATGGGAATGCAAAAAATCCTTAACTTAGGATAAGCACTACTGAGCCACAACTAAACCATCACTGTGGTATCAGCATCATTCTCACACTAAATCCAAACCATATGCTAAGAATAAAATTATCCCTACCAAACCAGGACATAGACCTGTGTGAATCAGAGCTCTAATGTCTCTGAAAGACTGAATACTTTTAAAATCAGTAGCTAGTTGAAGAGCAGGTAACTGGGGCAGATGCTGAAGACAACAATACAGGTAATTAGGAGGAGTGAAAAAAAACCCCAAAACCAAAAAACAACACTTCACCCCAAAACATTTATCAGTAGCCAACTTATCCATCCAGGGAACTTCACCTTCTTCTGTTGTTCTGCACTAGCCTCAAAAATCCTGTAACACTGTTCACTGCAGTCAATTCCAAAACAGATATAATTTTAAGAGTTTGCTTCCGTATGGTTGCCTAGAAGACTGGATCTTAATCTAAATTCAGAAACTCTCCGGTCTGCTCTGGACCTAAGCTGCTAAAATTGTTTTTATCTTCAAAGGCTAGCCATGCTTAGTAATATTCATGTTACTTGAAGACAATTCAAGTTTACAAATCACTCCTAACTACCCAAGGAACTCACTAAAATGAAACTTAAGACATGTAAAGATTCTTTATCTTCTTAACACAACATTGAGACTACCACATTTGCAGTCAATGCCCCTATCTCTCCAGCAGCATCCCCACATTTCCATCAGCCAACTCTTAACATAAATACTTTACTATATGCCTCTTTCCAGCACCTAATCAAAAATGCTAGTAATTTTTTACACATAAAACAAAGCCAATATCAGGTTGTTCATTTCAAACTGAACAGACACACGGTGGTTCAGGTAACCTACAGAGTGCACACACACAAATAAAAGAGGACTAGTACCACCAAATTCCATATTTATTTCAGTCTCCTAAATATATAAATACAGTTAAATAAGTAACAAATAAATGTTGCATTGCATGCAGGTTTATGACCTCAGGTCCTAAGACCACCTCTATCAGAAAGGTCAAATTATAAAGGTATTGCAATATTCAGAGAAATTTCCTGTATTGGTAGTGGCATAATCCACTGCTTCTCTCATTAAGTCACAATATTATTACACAAATAATTTGTCCCTCCTGGGGCAGCAGGAAATTTTATGCAGTGACAACACTGTAAGGAACAAGAATGCTTGTAATCCATTATTTACAGGTTTAAAGGGCACTCAGTTCTGTTGCTGCCTTTGATTAAATATGAAAGAAGTTAAGATTTCCAATGTGTTTTATGAAAAGTAGCATTTATGAACTAATAAAGACATTTATTCTCTTTCTTATTCAGGGTAGTACACTGCTTACACTGCTACAATAGTAAGTATGCTACCAACTCCTGCACACACTAGTCATGAATTTCCGAAATCCATGATCTAACACATGTGTAGCTACCAGTCTGGCCTTTATAACTTCTTCAAATATCAGTATTGAATGTTAATACCATATTCCTTGGACAAATTTTAATTTATCCTTCATAGGAAGGATGAGAGAGTATTTAAATGATCCACTGCAGCCACATATAAACTAGAATCACAGGAAGACACAGTGATTTCTATGCCAGTAATAGCTTCATCATCTTTTCATTGTTGATTAAAAAAAAAAAAAATTTCTTGAACCTAATACTTCTAATACATTCTCCCTTCACTACTATTAATGCAAATTAAAATATTGTCATTTCGAAAATCTGGAGTTCCATCAGTTGCTATTAGTGTCCAGGTCTGGAATTGAATACAGAAACCCTTTATTACAAGCACCTTTCCAGTATCACTTAGTACAGCAAACTTTCTCCTTTAAGACAGTTCTTCATCCAGTGCACCATGAACCTGCCCATCCCACAGATGGACAACTTGTCTGGAAGGATGCTGTGAATGAAGTACTCAAAGGGCTGTAGTGAATGGGACTACATCTAGCTGATGACCAGTCACCACCAGTGGTGCTTCTCAGGGCTCAATTCTAGAGTTAGCTCGGTTCAATATATACTTATCAATCATCTGGATGCAGGAATTGAATGCACTATTAGCAACACTGGCAACAGTCTTACAGGACTTGGTGCAAATTAAACCTTTTACTATATTCCTCTCCCACCACCATTTCTTTCTCAAGTACACTGGAGTGGAATATACATTTTGTAGTACTCTGTAAACAAGACACTAACGATCTGCCAAGTATGCTTTGTGAAGGTAAGTTCCTTTTTAGACATTTCAAGTGACTTGTGTTTTCTGCTCAATACAATAAATTCATTCTTGTGAAAAGACTGCTTTAACACTGATTGCCGTGTCTCTTCATTTTAAGATGTGGTAAACTATTTACAGGATATAGTCTTTTACTGATAGCAAATTACGTAGTGTCTTGCACTTGTAATAGCAAGCTTATTTTGATGAGTTTAACATTTTTTTCAAGGAAAAAATACAGGATCTACTAAGAAAACAAGTTTTAAAATTTAAAGTTATTCCAATTACATGTTTTGATATTGTAATTCAAAAGGAAATTTCAAATGAGTTCAGGTTTGTAAGTCCTCCTCACCTCCACGAGTGAAAAATAATTTAAAATTTCGTTTCTATTTCAAAACTGCAGACATATGGATGTCAGTTCATTATTCACTTAAAGATAGTTTACTTAGGAGGAAAAACAAACAAGCAACAACAACAAAAAAGCAACCACCACACAACACACAAAAAAAACCCCAAAACCAAACAACCACCAAAAAAAAAAAAAAAAAAAAAAAAAAAAATCAAACAAAACGAGAAAATCCTACTTAGAAACTTCTTCATACCCATAACTTATTTTCAGATTTCATTTTAGCTGTTGCATTAACCATACTGTGAGTACCTAATCTTAAAAGAACCAGAAGATGAGCTAAGTTTAATCCTCTCCTTTAACTATCAAACATTGGAGTACGTGAAATTTAATGTACTTTATATCCACTTCCAGGGAGGAAAAAAAAAAACCAAACCACCAAACACAAAAAAAAACAACAACAGCAAAAAAAGACATAGAAAGAACAGATTTGGAATCATTCCAAGACCTCCATAAACCTGCATATTCCCGAAACTATGTCAGGTATGCAATTCGTATTAGCCATTTAACAGTAGCACATATCTGCATTCATCTGTTAATAACACCTCATATATTTGCTTTATTCTTCTGTTTTTCCCACTAACCACGACTTACACATCAAGGAAGGTCTCTATTACAGATTTATGAAAAGAGTAATGTAGATTCAAATGTGGACTTGAAGGTGTTACTCCAATAAAAGCCAAAAATGTGAAGATGTTCCTGATTACGTGAGGGTTTTGCCAAATTAAGTGATCTGATTTCAGAAAACATGAGATAATAGATGCTGCCAATTACTTCTTAACACTCAAACGTACAATTTGATCACACAAAAACTACAAAGATACAAAAACCTACTTCAATGTGTCTAAAGATGTACAGTTACAGGTCCACAAGCTCCTTCAGAAGCCTGCTCCTGGTCTTAGATACGAAAGTAGGAAATCTTTTGAAAAGATACCTGGCCCTCAAAGTACCTTTTCTACTTTCTTAGAGATATCAATTATAACATTGTTTTAATGGAGTGAAGTCCCCTCTTATTTTTTGGTGCTTCAGCTCTTCCCTTATCCATCCAGTCTCCTGTAGGTTAGGTTCTAACCTCCATTAAAACGGATTTTGTCCTCCCACGTGGACATAAGTGGTGGCAAAGATCTGGGCAGTAAGCCCCATCTTCCTTGAAGCTCAAGGAGGAGAAGAGCCTGGGGGCGTCAGGCGGTAACTCTCTGATGGTGTCGACTGCAAGTGGCCATTTTAATTTAAGGGCCTTGGGACCTGATGCTGCCGCTGATTCTCCTCCTCCTCCGCCGTGCCCTGCTCCACCTCCCCACCCGCACACCACTGGGGATACGGCGAGGACCTTACCAGAAGGATAGGAAAACACACCCGCGGGAGGGGCAGAAAAGCACAAGGGTCCCGGGCAGAACCATCCCGGGGGAGCTGGGTGCAGCTGCTGCACGGGGAGAGAGCTGGGGGCAGTCCCAAGCCCCCAGCCCGAGGGGGCGGGGAGATCCCGATTAGAGACGTGGGAGCAGAGGCAAAGCGCGGAGAGGGGGCTGCGGGCAAAGGGAGGGGCGGGGCAGGGCAGGGAGGGATGGCGGTGGTTACCTATACTGGGCAGCAGCCCCGCTATGGGTGAATCCAAAGTAGTTGCCGGTGGCCATTTTGGCATCTTCTCCCAGCCGGCTGGGCACTGTGGCGACGACAACCAAGAGGCGGCGGTGGCGGCAGCGGCGGTGACGGCGGTCGGGGCCATGACAGGAGGCCCAGCAGAAGGAGGCGGGGGGGAGGGAAAAGAAGGGGACAGACAGACAGACAGACAAGGGAAAGAAAGAGCGCCCGAGCGCCAGGTCAGATACAGCGACTCAGGATCCCCCTGAACCCCCCCGCCCCAGCTCCGCTCCACCGCCCGGAGCGCGGGCCGCATCTCCTCCCCCTCCGCGCGCACCGACACACACACCCCGAGAGGCCGTTACTTACCATAGGTGAACGAAACTACCGGGCATATGGGAATCATGAGTCCGAGCTGGCAGCGACAGCGGCGAATGAACTCTCAACTCTCACCCCCCCCCTCCTCCTCCCTCCTCCTCCTCCTCACCGCCGCGCTCGCTCCCTTCCCCCCACCCACCCACCTACGGCGACAACGGCGGAGTGCGGCCAGGGAGGCGCCGTGCGCACGCGCGGGATGTGCGAAGAGGCCACTGGGAGCTGTAGTCCAGGCCCTCTCCGCGCCCCCAGCCCCCACCTGCAGGAGCAAACGCCGAGCGCTACCGACACGCCGCACGCGCGGATGCCCCCAGTGCTCATGCGCGGGATGTGCAAAGGCTCCTGGGAGCTGTAGTCCCCGCCCCCGAGGCCCAGGCGTGATGGCGCGCTGCACTCTGGAGAGCGCAGCACCAAGCGCCCGTCTGGCCCCGTCCGGCCCCGTCCTCCCTCCTCTGTCCCACCCACAGCCACACCACACCCTACCCGCGGACCCATATAGTAAAAGACAGGGGCGGTTTCTCGCCTGCAAAGGCACAACGCACCGCCGTAGGTAGCGCCAGCAGCAGCAGTCTATCTGGGGCGGGTCACGGAGACCCCTCCACCTACCGGTGTCTGACCCCACGCACCTACAGAATGTGTCAGCATTAGGGCTTTCCCCCTCTGGTGAAGCCTGGCTCACACAGCAGGTACCCACTTAGCTGCGTTGCAAGGCCAAGGACCTGGAAGGCAGCAGCTGCAGCTACCTCCCACCTGCAGAGTTCACAGTGGAACCTCGGGCGTCTCTGAGCTCGAAACTGGTTTTACATTCACCTGGGTCCCCAGGTGGATCACCACAGCTGCGCATGTGAAGAGCAGCTTCACTGTCATCCAGCTAAAGCCACGTGTGCATATCCTGACCTGTACCCAAGGCACCGCAGCTGACGTGCACCCACCAATTAATTCTGCAATAGTTCACCTGCACTTCTTGTGCAAGTAGGGTAAAGCATCACCTGTGCAGGGCCCAGTCTCCTGAAGTTTCCAGACAGCAGCAGTCCATCAGATTGCTCCAAAAAAACCCTGTGGGGCAGCATATTGCCACCATTGCAGAAAGCCTGGATGGAAAGTGACTGCATCTGCCTATGTTCCTCATGATTCCATTCCACCTTCAGGCAACCCTTCCCACTGAGCAGTGTATAGTTCTCAAACCTCTGAACAAAGCAAAACTTAAACTATCAATACTCGCATCTTGTTTGTGTACTTCGCACTGTGATGTGCATTCTTTATAAGATAATTAGGACTTATAAAACACTTCTGGATTAATAAAAATGTCATCATTTTAGAAATACTTGTTTTCTCTAAACCTACACAGCTACTCAAAACATGCCTGCTTGGAATCTCCTATGGTCCTCACAAAAGTAGGAGTTTTGCTTATCTGTCACTACCTGTGGTCATTATAGGCCATAATATTTATGATTTTAAGATTTTATGAACAATAATACAAGGGTATTATTGTTCATAAAACAAATGAGAAGGGGCAGGTAAATTCTCATATAAAGCTTACATTATTGCACCTTCATATGAAGTGTAGCTACTTAAGATGTCAAACATCCTTCACAATTCACTGAATGTAATCTGTTGCTCATTATTATTAGTTTTGCATAGGAAATAAACAGCACTGTGCATCTTGTTTGTTCTTTACCCTAATCAAATACAATAGGAAAAGGAATCCGCATGGGAAAATGAACAAGTTTTCAACCTCTGTGACACACTTCCACTCAAAGTGCTTTTCTGTGACGGAAACAGCTATGGGGTGAAGCCATTTGGTTTCTATTACTTATAAAAAGAAAAGCCCTAATCCTGAAGTTATATATAAGAGTACTTCAGGAGAGGGCTCTAAACAAATTTTCTATAGAATTTATAGGGCGTGACCTCTGCCATGAGTGCCCCAAAGAACTCAGGATACACAAATGTGAGGTACCTATACCTCCAGTCATTATTACTAAAAATTATTCATAATTGGACCAGTCGATCATGGTGCTTGGAGAAGAAGGAAATTTTCTGAAGTTTCCTTTGTTCCACTGTCTTTCGATTTTATTTTTTTTTTCAGTTACAAGACTTCCAATATACTGATAATTATACAATATCCAGTACAAATTTCATTTAAAATATAGGCATCTGTATACACACACTCAAAGACATTCACATACCTTTTAACACTGTATCACTAAAGCTATATTTTGCAGCTAGGTGGGCCTACAATTGCCTGTTACTTCTTAATTTGATGATGTAAAATGTGGAATATTTACCATTTTTTCAACCTTTGGCTCCACAAACTGAGGGGGAAAAAAACCAAAAAGCTTTCTTATTCACAATACAGGTTTCTGTCTTAGGTTTTGTAACTTCTTTTATCCGAGTAATTTTTAGTTCTAATTCAAATATTCCACCCTAAATTTGTGATTTCAACCCCGCATATGTCTAAGCAGAAGCTTCTGTTTGGCAGCCTGATTCAGCTGCTATTTCAGCAGAAGTTTCAGAATACTTTTCTGTGTGAATTTTGCATACTGAATCTTCAGTGCATATATCACTCAGAAAAGACGACAACATACTTTATGACAAGTCACACTTCCTAAGTGTGACCAAAAAAAAAAAAAAAAAAAAAAAGGTTTCATGTCTTGGGAAGAAAACCCAGTGGTATTATACAAGTCTTTCCCTCAGCAGTTTCCTAATAAGAACCTGATGCTTCCTGGTGACTTTGTGAGCCATTACATAACATCTATTTATGTTACTACTAGCTTGCAGGATCAGATTCATAGTCTATACTTAAAAAACCTCAGTGGGTTATAAAACAAGATTGCATCTCCACAAGACATGTGTATCAGATTTGCTTCAAAATGAAACTAATAAATTCAGATCAAATCCTTTAGGGCATTTTGAACTTTACTGATTTCTGTATTCTTAACTGGAAGGAAAATAATTGGAGTAATAAAGTGCAAATCACGTGGCAGAGGGAGAAAGGCAGCAAAGCGTTAGTGAAATGGTGAAAAGATTTAATTTTTTTTAATAGGAAAAAGAAGCTTGGCCATCTCTGTTCCTATTAATATTACAGAAGAACAGCGAAGAATTTCCAGAATGAAGATACACACTGGAATACAAAACTTTAATTTGGAATTAAATAGCACAGCTTTTCTATTTGCACATAGTTCAGCATGCCTAAAAATATCACAGACAAAAATGGCAAGCTACCATTCAGAAAATCAAATCTTTGACCTTCATCTAAACTACATGAAAAGAGGGCTCCAAAATATGGTGAGAAGAAAGATCTATGTTAACGTGCAGTGGTGTCATCAATCCTACTAATCCTACTGTTTTACGTTAATGTCCAAAACCCATGTCTCTGCTGCTACTACCACAGAACTGCAAAACTGTAGCTATGAAACAATTGGGAAAACTCTAAATCTTTTCTATTTTTTCTGTAAACTACTAAAACCAAGTTAACAGAAAAGTATGGGGTTTTGTGTTTGGTGGGGGGGTGTTGTTGTTGTTTTGTTTGGGTTTTTTTGTTGTTTGTTTGGTGGGGTTTTTTTATGGGCGTGTGCGTTTGTGGGGTTTTTTTTGTTTGTTTTTTTAGTTTGTGGGGGGGTGGTGTTGGTGTTGTCTTTGGGTTGTTTGTTTGTTTTATTCGGCTTTTGTTTTCTGGGGTTTTTTTTGGTAGCAGACTGAGGTTAATATTTCTTCGAGACAACCTACCACTTTATTCCAGACTGTTAGTTGGCCTTCCTGTGACCACCAGAGGGCAAGGCAGATGTAGCAGAAGATTAAAGCTTTCCAACACAGTGGAACCACAGACCACGCTAACAAAAGCTGCACTTCATTTCCTGAAAAGGTAATATAATACTTAATGCTCTCTTTCTAAAAGCTCTAGATAGGTAAAGGTTTAAAAACAGTATAAGGAGTCCAATGCTATCTCTCATGTGGAAATTATTTCAGGTATCTACAGAGACAAGACATGTATCAGCTAACCAAACTTTTTAAAGTGAAATTACATTTTTAAGCAGTGAAGACAAAGACCTGAAGTTTTCACCAAAGCTTAAATGATTAAAGAAAAAAGGTGTTACCTTTTAACAACAGTTTAGACACTGAACAATGACCATAACAATGTTAACAATTTATTAAAACACAAATGGAGGTTATAATTGTTTAGAATACCAAATTTCGACATAGAAACCACACCATCTAAACCCGAACACAATACAAAAATTATGCAAGTGTTAATGCAAAAATCATATCACACATAATAAACACACAAGAAACGAACCAGTTACAATACAATGGCCAAAATACTGCCCAGCAGTATTTTTCCACCAATTCATCCACCTTTTAAATTGAGCACAAAAAGTTTTAAAGAGCTGTCCTTCATCCTGCCTGCCCCAAAATGTATTTCCTACCAGCTTTACTAGTTGTAATTAGAGGAGTCAACCACTGCAATTAGTAGTTGTGATGCGAGGCATAAGCCTGCATTTTTCAGCATTCCTGTTGAAATCTGCATACTAAAATTTCTCTTTGAAGAAAAAGCTAATGCTTCAACATTCTGCTCAGCTAAATACATGTGTGATATGAAATGAGGCAATCAGGCAGTAACTAAGAGAATTTAAGACCTTTTAAGGCAGCTAGAGAAGGCAAGTGTATGATGAGAGAACAAATCCATTGCAAAAATCTATTTTAAGAGCTCTGAAAATGAACGACACTCCTTGGGGGGCCAGATGACTCACTCCGAAGGTAGCAGAAGAAATTTACCTTGGATAAATTAAGGCTCCTTTCCCACTTTTCTGAAGTCAGCATTTTTTCTTAGTACCTTCTTTCTTCTTTCTAAATAAAATAAAATATAGTAAGGGTAATTTACCAAAAAACTGAAACAGCCACTATACTCAGCAACCGGAATAATTCCTAAAGAAACCTATCATTACTGAAAAACAGAACATGAAATTTCCCGTTGTGATGTGTCCTGTCTCCCAGCTCTTATCCTCCCCAATTCCCTCTTATCTCTTAAAGGAGAAGAAATCAGGGAGGGAGTCGCTCTCCTTCCCGTGCCTGTGCTGTCCACGGCTCTTTC
>JANIJG010016560.1:0-12277 GCA_024611175.1 Megaceryle torquata | reverse complement strand
CTGCCCCATCCCTGGCACCATCCCAGGGGAGGTTGGCCAGGGCTCTGAGCAACCTGCTCTGGTTGCAGATGTCCCTGCTCAGTGCAGGAGGGGTTGGACCAGATGAGCTTTCAAGGTCCCTTCCAACCCAAACTAGTCTGTGATTCTGTGACTTGGGGGCAAGGCAGACTGCTGTGTGAGAGCTCCTGACCCTGAGCTCTGCAGCTGTCAAGAGGAGAATGGATGAACTATTTGGCTTTCTTTTGGAGGGAGGAAGGGTCAATCCTTTCCCTGTGCAACTGCTGTGCTCCTTTCTCCTCTCCTGCGTGTGCTCACCACTAGAGGTCAGTGACCAAAAGGGAACTGCCTTTTC
Source organism: Megaceryle torquata (assembly GCA_024611175.1). Classification (NCBI taxonomy): domain Eukaryota; kingdom Metazoa; phylum Chordata; class Aves; order Coraciiformes; family Cerylidae; genus Megaceryle; species Megaceryle torquata. The sequence goes on along the minus strand of JANIJG010016560.1, from coordinate 11,925 downwards.
TGCAGCCATTCGCCCGGGGAGGCGATTTAGACCAGGGAAGGGAGGTGGTGTACAGCAATTTGATGCAAAATTAGCCATTGATTTTTCACTGACTGACAAAATATGGCAACACCACGATCAAAGGGTAGTGTAAACTAGAACAACCATGTACCATACTCCAGTTTGAGTAAAAAGGGAGCAAAGCAATAAAATACTTCCTGCTGTCAGCTTCTCGTGCTCATTCTGGTAGCGAGTGTGGCTGAAGTCAGTGTGGTGCAGCTTTATACATAGGCAGTGACAATTCGTTGCTGTCTGTGCCTTTGGCTGGTCATGATTCAAACACCTAACTACTTTCTCCTTAGCTTTCTTTTTCTGGTGGATAGTAAGTCCTCCGTGGGACAGCAATGTGCCCTTGCAGCTGGGAAGGCCAGTGGCATCCTGGGCCACATTAAGAAAACTGTGGCCAGAGGTGTAGGGAGGTTCTTCTCCCCCTCTGCTCTGCCCTAGTGAGACCACACCTGGAATGCTGTCTCCAGTTTTTGGCTTCCCAGTTTAAGAGACAGGGATCCACTGGAGAGAGTCCAGTGGAGACTTGAGCATCTCCCCTGTGAAGAAAGGCTGAGAGAACTGGGGCTGTTTAGTCTTGAGAGAGGACTGAGAGGGGGGGATCTTATTAATGTCTATAAATATCTGAGGGGTGAGTGTTAAATGGAAGGAGCCAATCTCTTTTCAGTTGTGCCCAGTAACAGGATGAGGAATAATGAGTATAAAGTTGAGCATAGAAGGCTCCACCTCAACATGAGGAGAAACTTCTTCCCTGTGAGAGTGACAGAGCCTGGATCAGGCTGCCCAGGGAGGTTGCGGAGTCTCATCTGGAGACTTTCAAGGCCTGCCTGGATCTGTTCCTGTGTGGCCTGCCCTGGGTGATCTTGTGTTGTCAGGGGGCTTGGACTTGATTATCTTTAGAGGTCCCTTCCAACCCCTATCATTTTGTGATTTCTCATTGCTCTGTTTGAGAGATGAGGCCTGTATGTTGTACATACAAGTTACTATGAGGTGCAACTATCTCTGTAGCTCAGGTACGTGTGGCTCTGACTGAAGTGGCCCCTCTGACCTGAAGGACATGTTCTGTCTGAGCACAGATGCTCATCTGGAGCTGTAAGGTGCAGTTTTTGACAGTCTGCCTTTTCCTCGGAGGAGATCTGCTCTGACAGCTGAACGCTGTCCTCCTGCCTCTGCAAATGGTTAAATTCTGAGAGCTGGAGTGTTGCTGTGGGACTGGAAATACTTTTCCTGTGTGTGGAAGTGTCCTGGCCCTTTTGAGCTGGTGTCAGCTGTGGAGACAGAAGGCCCAAACAATGTGCACTGGCTTTTCTTTGTCACTGATGGCTCTGAGCTGCGCTGCTGGAGTCGCATCCCAGGTTTCTGGGCTAATTTTGAAACCTTAAACCATGCAGTTCTTGTTACTGGCCCCTTTATTGCTGTTCTGGGTGGTGGATCTGTCTGGCTTCAATCTATGCTGCTGGTGCCACGCTTCTGTAACCAGAGCAGGGAATGGAGAAAGAGCCCTCAGAGGCAACTTCGATGTAAATCCTCCCCTCTCTTGAACAGGGGGTGTTGTTGCCAGAGTGATGGCAGGATATAGCTGTGTAAATATTTCATGAGGGAGCCTGAACTGGTGGCTCTCCCTGTCATTAGCTGGGAGAAAGAATGACTTTGTCTGGGTGGGGAGTCTCCTGGGGAAGGCATGTGTTGACTTAGAAGAGGTTTATGTAAACACTTGCATGGTAAAATGATCCCATAGGTGCAGTTATTTACTATAATGAAAATAAATGCTGAAGACTTGATAAGAAAGAGCAGGATGATCTGCATTTATGAAAGTAATTTATCATGAGCAGACTGCTGCTCCCAGGCGGGAAGATTTAGTTGTTTAAATCCAGTGCATCTTGGTTTAAGTCACAGTCTTGCCTTAGCAGCTACGGGTTTGTGCACTGAGGATTTTTCAGATGGGTTGTGTTGTCCCTTTAGCCCTTTTCTCTCCCAGGGTGCTGAACTGTGTAAAAATCAATCTGACACTTTTGTTTTACTCTGTTATTTTGCAGTAATCCCAGCAACACAGGCAAGTGCATTGGTTTTTGGTGTCTGAACTGTCCATGTACAAGTGAAAAGTTTGAAGAAAACATGTATTCAAGATTTACATCACAGACTCTTCTTCATACAGAGTTACGTAGATTTGGAACGTGCCTGACTGTGTTCAGAATGGCTTTTGTGGGTGTTGGTGTTGTGCACGAAGCCCTCTGCCTATTGGGGATAGAATAGGGGGTTCTGCCTCGTGCAGTGTAGATCATTTGAAACGTTTTAGGGTCCAGCTTTGATTTCTTTTGCAAGCACGTGTTACCCCTTGTGAGCATCCCTAGCAGATAAGACAGATGGGCAGTCACAGATCGTCATAATTCCTTGTCCTGCCTCTTATGGGATGGCAGAGTGAGGCTGTGGAGGAGAGTGTATCTGTTTGCTCACCTCTCTGCAGGTGATCTTGATTTAATTTTACATCCATCTCCTGTTGCTTGACCTGATGGAAATCCAGGCTGAATTGTCTTTTACAGCTTCCCTCCCCCCCAGTCCTGCAGCTTCATTGCACTTTGTAAAGTACTGTTAAAGGGCTCATGACAGGTACTTGATTCCTGCAGTCATTTAGATCAAGCAGATGGATTCAGGAGTTCAAGGTGAATGCCAGCACAGCTCTTGCTGGTAGAGCTGCAGCTGTCACATCCTCTCCCTTGGAAAAGAGCTGAATTTTTAGAGTTGCTGAGGCTAAAGGTACATAGTTCAAAGGTGATGGTGCCTTCTGCACACTGATTATGAGCATAGAGATTGGCACAAGGTATGGTGACAAGAGGAAACCATTCAAATATGTAAAATGATGGCTGATAAAAAGGTAAATGCCATGCTTTGTTTGCCAAATGTCATACTATGTGCTGATGTCTACCTCACAGCTGCTAAAATCCAGCCCTGTTTTTTTTTTCCCTGAGTCAAAGTTTTGGATCTTCTTGCAGGTGATATGGTTGCAGATAATACTTTCTTAGGGTCCTGAGCTGGAATCAAACATTTGTACGAGTCCAGATCATGCCTGTGCTTTCATAAAGGGATTTGCTGGGCATCAAAGTCCAACAGTGTGTGATAGGATCATGGCCTGAAGGAGGGCTGGGGAGCGCTGAGGCTGCTTCTCTGATCCAAGGCTGTGTTGCCAGGCAGGGCTTGATGATGCACAGTTATATGGGTTAAGATCTGGGGTTTTTGTGCATTTATGACCCTTCCAGCTGCTTGTTTTTAGGCTGAGACCCTGGGCCTGGTCTTCAAATTGCTTCTATGTAGCAGCAATGGTGGTTTGTAGTGGATTTAATAACTAAGTGGACTTAATAGTGGATTTAATAACTGAATTTTACAGTTATGCTACACTTTCCCTGTCCTCCAGAGTTACTCCCCTGAAATGTATTGAGCAGATGAAATGGGAGATTTAATGGCTACATTTGTAGCCTGTAAGGCTGCTGTTAATCACAGGGATGCCATCATTTAATGTCAATTATCTCCCACAGCTGGCAGATTGTGATAAACTAGAAAGACAGCTCAATCTAGACTTGTTCCTAGGGGATGATCTGGCTTTCTTAACCTTCATGTTTATAAACTGCAGGCATGAGTAATAGTAATAATAATATCCTCATTTTCTTTGGATGTGTTGGGAAGTAGTCAAATGGGCATATTTTGTTGACACAGTTTTGAGATTAATGTTCTTGTTTTCTGAACCAGAAAGTTTAATGATGCTGATAGTCACATTTGCAATGTAAATACAGAGGAGGGGCGAGTGTGAGAGTGAGACTGAGTTTAAAGGAAACAAAATATATCCCAGAGAGCATGTTCAGTAAGTTTCTGTTTACTTCTCTGCCTGTTTGCCACAGGGGAGGTTTTCTGATCCCCTTTGGCACTCTTCCCTAAAAAGACATCCTACCTTAGTCATTTACCACCCCTGGGATCCCAAGTCCCTGCTTGCAGCATTCCCTGAGAGCACTCTGCTGACACTGTGTGAAGAAACTTAATGACATTGGCTGGAGTTTTATTTGAAATAGAGCACTGAGTGTTAAGATGTAAGGTATTTAAGGTATAAGGTTTGCAGACAGTGTTGTATTGGAGTTTGTGTTACAGGCAGAAACATTTTAGAGTATACAGGATTTGTTTGCCATACTTTACCTGAAATGAGGGAGGCTGAAGTACTTAACTGTCCCATTTAGAAATGACTAAAACTGATGTGCACAGTTAGAGCTCTCCTAAAACTTTTATTAACTTTTAATGGTGAAAGATTCTTGGAGGAAAAATATGCTCTCATCTGCAGCAGCTCAGTTTCTGGGTTAGATTTTGACCTCTGCTACTCTGGCTCAGAATTCAGTGTCATCCTACATTTTAAAAATAAGGTTTTAAAAAAATATAATTTAACTGCTTGAGGACTACTTGTAGCATTAAAATCTGGGTTTGTCACAGGGACACTTCACCTTCCCCTTTCCTGTGTTCAAACCTTCTCTAAACCTTGCCTATTGAAAAGCATTACAATTCATGAGCAACGTTACAAGACATCTTGAGGCTTGCCTTTGGTTGTGATCATTGTAGCATAAAGTAGTGTTGGGGAAATGAATATATGGCCTGATATTCAAATGTAAGTTATTTGCTTTTGGGCGGAGACAGATGTATTTTATTTTGATTCTTTTGTTTTGGTTGACAATCAGTTGTCTTTATGGTGTGGCCAAGGAAGTTGCCCAAAGCAACCAAATGTTGACAGACTCATGTAGCAGTATGTGAGATGGAGCTGAATTTAAGGACACCTTGTAAAATCCTTCCTTACAGCAGAGCAGTGATGTTAGAGCACAGTGGAATGATCCTAAACCATACTCTAGCCCTGCAGTTGTCATCTGGGAATTCTTTTGGTCCTTGAGGATTCTGGCTGATGTTGAACCTACAAGAAAATGGGCGTTGGGTTGGATCATTTATCCCTCTGCATTTTCACAGAGGGTGTGGAGTGCCCTTTCAGACTGATTCAGGTGGATGGCAGTGTAAGTCTTCTGTGATTACTTCTCTGCATAAATTTGGGTTTTTAAATGCTGTTGTATATGTCCAAAAATCTCAGCATTGGCTTCTCAGATAAAAGAAAAGGCAGAATTCCCTCCATGGGGGCTGAGCTGCAGGTCTGAGTAGCATCCTTTCTTTGGATGGCAGCTAGTTCTGCTGCCTCAGAATAATACAAGGGACCCTCAGCTATTCCAGAGTGTAGGTGTGGATGGAGACTTCCTTGCAGCTCACTGGAAATTCACAAAGGTTTCTATTCCAGGAAGAAAATAAAGTAAATCTTGCTTCTGAGGTTTGTGGGGTTTTTTTGTTGGTATCAGTCAGAACTTCTGAGGAGCTTTCCTGCCCCATTTTAGGAACACTTCTTGAAAACTCATGCTATGGTTTTTTGCTTTTCATCAAGCCACCCCCTGTTTCAGTCTTGAAAAGGTAATGGGTTGCCAGGTTCCCCATCTCGGCTGTCAGGCTTTCAACCCTTGTCTGCTTTTTGCTTCAGTTCAGGCTTTTGTGCCTAACTGGGCAGCAGGGTATGGAGTGGGTATATAGCCTGTGATTATGTAGACTTGAGTAGCTATTTTTAATAAGATTTTCTTGCTGTTGGTGTTTGCTGGGTCACTGGTTACTCAGTCTAAGTCTGCAGTATTTGTTTTTTGTGCTAGCTTGCAAATGCTGAAAGCCATTCTTGTTGGTGACTGACAGCAGCTGGAGTATCCTGTGTTGCTGGAAGAGTGGCAGGGTGGCTCATCCTTGGACTGAGCAAATCACAATTCTGTGTTTGGTACAGTTGGGTTGTGATGGCTGGAGCTCTGTACCTGGAGCAGGAAGGTCCCCACAGTACCCCAACAGTCTTCTGCTCCTCTTCTCTGGTGTTCAAGAGTATCTTTGTGTCAGGCTGCTCCCTGTCCCCTCCTTTTTCTGTGTGTTTCAGTCTTGCAGGGAGGTTGTTTTGTAAGGAAACAAGTGCGGTTCCTTTGAGCAGCCTGATGTCTGATCAACTTTAAACACCTCCTGTGCCCTTGCTTCTTGACAGATGAGCCTGAACTAGGGGAGAAGTTGACAGCTTTTCTGGCTGTCCTCTGCCACTGTAGTATTGATGCCAGAGCTTTGCTTGGTGTGAACTTTAACTCCTCTTTCATGTATCTCCTGAACTTTAATACTTCATTTAATGACTCCCCTGGGGAAGTTCTAGTAAAACTACTTGCTGCCTGGCAGCCTTTTGCTGATCACCTTGCCAATGTTTTCCCCACACCGAGTGCTGGTTCTGTTAGTCCTGGCTCCAGCCCCTGATGTATTTATTGTTTTCTTGATGTTTGTGCCTTTCATTTGTTAAAAGATCCTGGAGCCTTTTGATGGATGAGGCTGGAAATCGTGACAAGGGCAGGGGTTCCCTCTTGTTTGACCACTGGGAGGTTAAGTAGGAGAGAAGTCAAAATTGGGGTATTCTGAGTGTCATTTTCCTTTGGGGAGTAAAAACTTCTCAGGGGAACTTTCTTTTCAGCCATAGCACATCAATAAATCAAGCCATGAGGCCAAAAAATGTTACATTAATCAAGGGAATATTTCTTTGCATGGAGTTTAGGCCTCTCTGTTTTTCTCACCCCTGCAGTATTAGTTGGAAGAGTGTTACATGTAATAAAACGGAAACCCAGGGAGGTACTGGGCATCTTGACATCCTGGAGAGATCACCTTGAAGAGCAGTGACAGTACCATGTCCTGTTGCTCACTTGTAATGTGGCTGTGCCTGAGTTTCATAGGCATATTGTAGGAAATCCTTTGAAACAAACTGTGACTTGTCAAAGGGGCACCAACACCTCTGCCTTGGCAGGGGATGCTGAGGTCCTTGCTTGGGTCTGTCCTCTGTCAGATGCTCTCTGTGCTTGACCCATCAAAAATGGGCTTCTGCCTGCCCACGAAGTGTGTGCTGCCTCTGCCTGTTGTGGTGCCTGTATGGCAGTAAAAAGAGATGATTTTTTTTCTGCCTTCACCTGTAGAGGAGGTGACAAGTCCTTACACCTGAGGTTCAATTGCTTTGCTTCAGGTCTGCTTCAATGGCAGCAGCAAAAAGCCCAACCTCCAGCAAGCTGGGCTGTGCTGAGCCTTGAGGTACTAAAGAACTGGGGGGTCTCCCTGGGCTTCTTCAGCTGTGGGTCCTCTCCTTTTTGAACACAGCCAAAGGATGACACTTCAGATTTTTCAGTAGTGAATATTTCAAGGGCATGCAAAGCTGGCTCTTGTCACTACTTGCTTGATTTGTTATGAAAAGACAGTAATTTGCCTTGGATTTACTATGGGGCTTTCTGCTAAATCACCAGAACTTGAGGACTTTGCTCTGTGCAAATAACTTTGTTCTCTCCACTCAAACCCTAAATAATAGATCCGACAGGTTTATTAAGCAAATAAGTAAAACTCCCAGGGCTGAGAGTTCCATTTCCCATAAGAAATATCTGAAGCCCATCACCTGCCAAACTGAACAAGGCAGGTATTGTAGTTCAGAGAAAAACAAATGATTATTTTGTTTACAGGCTTTCACATCAGGATGAGGGAGGAAAAGATATTATCATCTCTATGAGGGGGAGAAAAAGTGATTATTGAAATGTTTCTGCCCTGCCAGTAAGACAATTTTACTTGTCGTTTTTTCATTTAGGTGTTTTTTGCTCAGATACTGCAATAACAGGCAGGTAAAAATGCAAACCCTTTGAACTCAGACAGGCTTTGGCTGTATCTGAAGGCTCTCGGGTGAGTCTCACTTGTACTTAATTGCTGTAGTTTGAATATGATGATGTGGTCTTTAATGTGCGTTTAGTTCTTCTGGGATAATTAACCTGGCATGAGGCTGTAGAGCAGACAGACCAAGATGTGTCCACTTCTAAGCCCTGTGTAGCATTTAGCTTTGAGTAGCTAACAAACCTGTACTCAGGGCCTTTCTTTTTCAGGCGGACAGCTGGGCCTAGTTCTGGGTTAAGTGATAACTTGTGGGATGAGAGCTTTTTACTTCAGGCTTAATAGTTAAAAGTTAAAGATTTTTATCTCCTTTCTTCCTTAGGCATGAGGCTTTTCTAGTAATATTAATGTTTTACTGTTGAAACCCTCTGCTGATTAATGAACATCAAATCTCAAAATGAGCTTTTAAACCAAACAAATGACTAGTATTTAGTGAGCCTTTCAGGGGAGTTCTGGTGTGTTGCAGAAACCAAGGCAATCCTGCCTTAACCTCAGCAAACTGAGTGAAAGGAAGGAGAAGATGGAAACAAATTTCTCCTTGGTAAGAACCATGTTCTGTTACTGGTCATTAGAAAATACCTTCCTTGCAGAACCTCCCTGAAACTGAGCAAAGGTTTCTTCAAAATGAGTAGGAAAGGTAATAGCCTCTATCCCTAAATGCTTTACTTTCCAATTCCCTTCAAGTGCTTATTAGGAACTGTTTTGTCCTTGAATCTCTGACTCTGTGGGGGTTTTTGTGGTGTATTACTATTATTTTATTTTTTGCTTCTGAGGTGCCTTTTATTTTCTGAAATTTTGCTCAGGTACAAACAAAATCAATCTGTGTCTAGGCACAGTTAGGTTACTTTCCCTGTTTGTGAAGAATGCAGATTGGCAAGTCAAGTACTGGTTTCCTTAGTGATGCTAACAGTTGGTGGGCAGACTCAAATTGGAAGTGTCTGTATGAACTTCTTGGTGTCTCTGGCACAAAAGAGGCTTGGATGTGAAATAGCCTCAGTTTTGTGAAAGCAGAATGTCCTCTGTCAGTTTTTGTTGTTTATCCTTAGCTCCCTTAATATTTCAAGGAAGCCACAAAGGACTGACAGATTACAAGTTGCATGAAATATCAAGGTAATTATTTACACTTCCATGCTTTTTTGTGCAGACGTGAAACAAATACCCATAAAGGCTCAGAAGTGACACTTGGACAATGGGGGATTCACAATTTCTTCTGTGCTAGGGTTTGCTTTTCCTCCTTGTGACTTTACGCCAATACGTGATGTCCCTGCAGTTGGTTTTAAGTAGCCTCCAAGGGTTTAACTCTCCATAAAGCAGAATCTGCTGGAACTTAGGTGAGATGCTGTGGGTTGTGTGCCTGGCGTTGGCTGCAGGGCGGGGGGGGGAAAACAGCCTTTTCTTGCAGGGCCTTTGACTGAATTCTGCTGGTCCACTTGGCTGCCTTCTGAGATGACTTGTGGAGAGGATGACTTCTACTCTGTGAACTCCTGGACTAAGTCATTGTAGGGTTGTGACTTCCCTGACCGGTCCCAAATAACTGGGACAATAGCTGTTGTCACTCTGGACAATTGTGTCTGGCACAAAACGGCTTGTTCCATCCAGCTTGTGTTTTGCAGAGAGATGAAGTTATTGTGCAGTTGTGATCCACTTGGGCTTGAATCCTGGAGTCCCTCTCTCACTTGGATGAGACTCATATGCTTTGTTTTGTTTCTTAAAATATCCTAGAGAATTTTATTTCTGTGCTAGAACAAATCTAGTGTGTTGTGGATATTTTTTCTTTTTAATTTACTGTCTTAAATTACTGAAGGGTCAGAGCCTGATGGGAAGAGAGGTAAAGTGCAGGATTACACAAATGCAAGACATCATGTGTGGGCACTTGGGTCAGTTTTAAGTTTAGCAGGTCTGTGGCTGAATTGTGTCACGGTGTTTAAGATATGGTGTTTGAATCTAACAGGCTGTAATTCTCTGTCTTTAGAGAGAACATGAGCTCGAGGAAGGAGATGTGGAAACAAGCTTGACTCGAGAGAATGCTGGGAGGAAGGAGGAAGGTGAAAAGAGAGAGATGATCACCCCAGCTCTGAGAGAAGCACTCACAAAACAAGGTGAGTTTCTGCAAAGCCCAGATGGTGTAGCAGGCTTTGAAGTCTTAGTGGTAAACTTTGAACAGAGCAAGTGAAAGATGGTGGTGTTTGTTAAAGACACTGCTCTGGACCCTCCCTCATGGTGGGGCCTCTAACCAGAAGCAGGATAAAGATCAGGCAGGGGCTCTTTGTATGGGATTATTGCAGGGGAAGATTCTAAAGCTGGGTATTGTGACTCTGCATGGTGCACACTAACCTGGGGAGAGGGTATTGGAGTTCACAGGGTCTAATGTATCTGGTAAGGCAGCTTGAGAGAGAAGATAGTCCCCCATGGCTGTAGCTCCCTGAGTGTAGGTTCCTCAAAGGAGTATTTAAAGATCAGCTTTGTATCTCTGTTTTGCATCTTAGTCTTCTGCTTTTATTTCAGTATCAAACTTTGATTTTTTGTTACTGAAACTCCTTTTGCAGAAAAGGAAGTAGTTCAAATTTAACAGTCCACTAGATGATGAGATCAGTAGCTCCCCGATGAGCTGTAGAGAGCAGTTTTAGGGACCTTAACACTTTTTTTTTTTTTTAAAACAAAAGACAATCATGAGCAGAGCTGGACTGACAGCTGCTGCTGGCTGGGACCAGTGGAGGGATTGTAGGAGGCTTGTTCAATATGTGTGTTCAGCTTCAATCCCAAAGGCTAACATGGTAGCACTTACACTGCAGTGTGCTGCAGAGCAGCTGGAGCATGGTTATGATCTTTTATTTTCATTTAGTCATTTATTTAGTTGCTACTTTCTGTGTGATCCAGAAGTTTAGGGGACTGGTGGATTTGTGCATCAGGCTGAGGGGAGTGAGCTGCACTGTCTAGAAGCGGGCAGTGGGAAGTTAAGCAGGCTTGTTTGGGCAGCAGGGAGGTTCTTTATTAAATTTTTTTTTTCTGTGACTAACCCACTGAAGCGGGCTTATGTGGCTGTGAAAACAAAACAATTCCTTCCTCCTTCAGCACCATTGCCCCCCCCCACCCCACAATAACAAGTGCAATGTAATCGAAAGATAATCTCACTTATTTAGCAACAACTGATTGCTTTGGGTGTAGGATTGGTGTCTTTTCAAGATTATCCCTGAGGGCATAATTAGCCCAAGAGAAAATAAAACCAGTGCTGGTGATTCAGGAGAAAGCTGTTCATTTAAGTTGCAGTTGCATAACGGTTTTGTCTTTGAACAGCATCTCTTCAAACTACTGGATCGCTCACTCCTTTTTATTTTGATTCACCTTCAGACAAATTTACCTTCCCAGAGGTAAACTGAATATTGCTTAAACGATGGTTTTATTTTAGCACTGGTGCTGAATTTCAGCTAAATATAGCCTGAGTTGTAGAGATGTTGGCCCTTGTAGTTGCCTGGTTGCAAATTTCTTTATAAAAGATGCTCTGGAATAGTTGCTTTTTAAAGTCTCAGCCAGTCTTGTGTTGTCAGAAAACACTGATGCCCCTTCCATCAGTGGTGAGTCTTGCACAGAATAGAAATACAGCACCAACTATTTAGTGTCTCACTGTAACAAACACAGCAGGACAGAGGGAGGCTGACAGTTGAAGTATTTGGCTGTGTGTTACGTTTGCAGTGGTACTGTTTTGCTTGTGTTAATGCTTTAGTAATTTCATCTTTAGGTAGATGTCATGAAATAAACTGAAAATAGAAGCAAACTCTTCGTGTTAATGTTTCCTGTGGTGATTAGTAAATAGAGCTTAACATGGTGGGGTGCATAAAGAGGAGTGTGGCCAGCAGGTTGAGGGAGGTTCTCCTCCCCCCTCTACTCTGCACTGTTGAGGCCACCTCTGGAGTATTGTGTTCAGTTCTTGGCTCTCCAGTTCAAGAGGTTCAGGGAAATACCAGAGAGAGTCCAATGGAGAGAGCTACAAAGATGAGGAAGGGACTGGAACATCTCTCTGATGAGGAGAGGCTGAGACCCCTGGGGCTGTTTAGCCTGGAGAAGAGAAGCCTGAGAGGGGATCTTAGGAATGTTTACAAATATCTGCAGGGTGGG
>JANIJG010016559.1:7017-34814 GCA_024611175.1 Megaceryle torquata | reverse complement strand
GAGGAGGAACTTCTCTACTGTAAGGGTCACAGAGCAGTGGAAGGGGCTCCCCAGAGAGGTTGTGGAGTCTCCTTCTCCGGAGAGTTTCAAACCCTGCCTGGCTGCTCCTGTGTGACCTGTGCTGGATTGTACGGCCCTGCTCTGGCAGGGGGGGTGGACTCGAAGATCTCCAAGGTCTCTTCCAACCCCTGACACCCTGTGATACCTGTGATACTTGTGAAACTAACAGGCTGGTCAGAAAATATTATTTCTGAAGGCAATTTTGCTTCTGTTTGGTTTCCTGGGTTTAAAAAGCTGCTCCATGTTAGTAGCCATGTTGCAGAAAAACAGTCAGTCCCATTCCGGTCATCCCATGGAAGAGACGTGGGCCTGAACAGACCCGGCAGCTTCCCTAACCTCTTGCTGTAGGTTGGATGCAAGAGGTCAGGGCCAAGGGACACTACTGTATGGTCTCTAGCAACTCCTCCAGACTTCATCAGAGAACATCAGCCTCTGAACTGCCAACCCAGTGGTATCGTGTTAATTAAATACAGAAAACAAAGCTATGAACGGGCGATAGTGCTCACACATATCTGCGGTATCTGAAATATCAAGAGCATGATTTCATTTCAAAGTGGTGCCATCCCATATCAGCACACAAAAGGCAGATAAGGGGAAGTTCCAAAATTGAGTTATTAAGTATCGGACTCTTACTAAATTATCATTACAAAGGGTGTGCAAGGTGATGGATCAAAGAGCTTTGGAGGGCAACAAGGCTGCCACAGATGAGTAATGCCTTCTAATCTGTCTGGGTAAGGTGGCTCAGACACCCTTAGGAGCACTCTCTGGAATGCAGCGTATGCATGTTAAAAGCTGTAGTTACTGGGCAATCCTGGAAGGCTTTCAAGTTGTTAAAGGAAGTACAACAAAGACACACAGTGTTACGTATTTCCTGGCTGCTCCTCTTCACGGCTGTCTGAGGAAGGAGATGGCTTTACCAAAATGGAGTTCCACGATTTGCAGCCATCGCGTTCCAGAGAACAGTGATGGCAAGAGGAGGATTCTCTCTGTGTCCAGCAGCTGCCCCTGCTGGAGCCTAAGGAGGGGTGGCCTTGTGGAAGGAGCCCCTCAGCACCAGGCTAAGCAGGGGAACATCCATGCTGCTAGGGGCAGAGTCATGCGGGCAGGCAGGAGCTCATGAAGAGCTGCCTTCTCTTGTGTCCCCTCCTCTGTGGGCATTCAACCAGGAAGATGGGCTGGCTGAGTCCTCTAAAGGCTTAGAGAGCCCCAGATGGAGCTTCTGCAACATCTTGTCTCACCCAGCTTCCCCGAGCTGAAAGAGAGGAGAGCCTCAGAAGATACCTACTGACACACAGTGCAGGTCTGACAGTTAAAAACCCCTTGGGAGCCCTCTGAAGCCTGGCAATATTATGGTCAGGAAACAGTTGCTTTGCTAATACTGCTGAATATGGATGCTCAGGCTGAGGGCTGGCAGAGTTTTGTCATGCTTTAAGGAACAGGTGATTCCTCTGCAAGTGTAGTGCCTCGTGTCAGCGCTGTCAACGCTCTGGCCCTGCCAGAGTGGCATCAGGGGTTCCATTTTCAAAGGGAGACACATCCAGCCTTCCTTTACTGGAAGAAGGTGCTCACCTTGCACAGCACAACACAGCGTGCTCTGGGCAGCTCTCCAAGACACCTGAAAGGCATGGCAGGCTACTGCCTGTTTCTGAGGTCCAAAAGAGGGGGGTTTATGCTCCTGCAGCTCACTTTCTAGTACTGAAATATCGCCCTGATTTTAAATCACTGTACATCCCAAGTCACTGACCCGTCCATGTCTCACTGTAGCTCCACGGAAAATGGAATGTTGGCAGAGACTGCACTGAGACTGCTTGTGATCAGAGGCTCTTGACAGAGAGGCCCAAGGTGTGGAATTCATTGGCACTAATGACTAAACTGACTCACAAAAGACTAATCACTTCTGTGAGCCTTCCCCGAGTAGTGACGGGCGGAATCGGCCTATGAACATTTTCCATGTGAGACAGAGAAAGGAAAAGGAGAGAAAAGGAAAGGGAACAGAAAAGAACAAATGGCAACAGCAGTGGTGGGAGGTAACACAGACAAGGGCTATGATAATAAGTTATTTAATTATTATTTGTCCTTGTTTAAGACTTAAAAGCCTTTAAGATCCAGAAGTATAAATATCAGAAGGACTCAAGATTACTGAGTGGATATTCCTCAAAGTGCAAAAGCAGGCCGTGCTCTCTGCTCACAATAGATATTCACATTCTCCTTTTTGGAAACCTGACATCTGGAAGTTATTTCAAGTGGTCTTAGATTTTTGCTCTTGATGACATCTGCAGGTGTCATTTTTGCTGGCACATAGAACTGCAGGCACATTTTACTGTCCTTAGATGCCTACTTTGTTTTGTCTGGAAAGGGAGCAGTTTGACACCTAAAAGCCCCTGCAATCAGCTATGACATAAACGCTACCTACAGATGTGGTTTGGACATAAAACTGGAAATAAAGTCGATGTCATTTCAAAAGTAATGCCTTCATCTTCCCATTGCTAGACCGAAGATTGTAGGTTTCAGGTTTTATAATACTACTAAATCTTCGTCAGCACACAGTTAAAAGGCTCTAGCTATGCCATGTTGAAAACATCACCCTGATATTGCTAAACCCATTGAATAGCCAAGAACCTGGAAGGAGATAAACCCCTGGCTGATGAAGATGGCAGCAGGGAAAGCTCTGCTGCTGTGCGGAGTCAGCAGGTGGGGCTTCTGAGCTGCACGGGCACCCTGCCGAAGGCATCACCGTGGAATTCTCTCAGATAAACGCTTGTAGCGTAAGGCACGGTAGGAATATTTTCGCCAAGTGCTGTATTTTGAGCTATTGGTACTGTCAGCATTTGCTCTAACCACTCAGTCTGCACGGCCCTAACTCCTGTAGCTGGCCTCGGGATCTCACGTGCTTGTCACCTCCATGGGTAGCAAGTGATGTTTATCCGCGTACTGGAACAGTCAGTTGTGTTCCCTGCTGCAGATCCCACTAAAGGATCATCAGAACATCTCCCAGCACCACTGGTTTTTGGCCCTGCAAGTCATTCTACCATCTCAGGCCATCATCACGGGTCTGAAGACAAAGCTTAGCTGCTGTAATCAAGACCACGGGGAGGTTGGTGGCAGCCTGATTTCTATCTAGCCAGCAATATTTCTGCATTCCCTGTTCTTGCAGGCAGAGGCAAAAGACAGGCCATTCCTCCTGAGACAAAACAAAGCCTTCCTCTGGTGACAGGAGCGTCCCCCCCTCTGAACACAAGGCCACCAGAGGAGCCTACGTTCCACAATCTGAACTTAGTATTTTCTTTACTTCCTGCTCACTGATGTCCCTCTCCCACAGCCATTGAGCTTCCAGTCTCTCCACCCATCACAAACCCTTTCCTCCCACATCTTTCATTCCTGGCTGTACAGATCTACGTATCTTTCAAACCAGCATCATCCCTGTCAGTCACATGAGTGCCGACTGCCATTCATTCTGAAGAAGTCTTAAAAACACCTGCTAATTATGTGGCTGTTGAAATTCATTGTCTTACGAGTTAATTTATTTTTATTTTTCCCCCTTTCATTGACTGTTGCTCAATAAGAATGTCCTTGTGGTGTTTTTTCTCAGCCGTTCAGTCAAGAAAGCTCCCGAGACACAAACGTGAACTGGTACTGAGCATCTGGGGCTTTCCTTTGCTGTCCCTTCTCCTGTACTTGCACATGGCACACAAAGACACTGTGCTGTGAAAGGATGGCACTCGTATCACAGGGGGATGGAAGAAAGGCAAAACCCTTCCTTGCCAGTTTCTGTCTGGGTTTTTAGAAGGTCACCTTGTCAGTGTGCTGCTAGAGAGCCTTTCAGAAGTCTTCACAGTGCCTTCAAATAGCAGTGAGTGAAATCCAGGGGGGTCTTGGCAGCAAACTATGATGGTGACTGATTTAATGTGTATATTTTACTATACAATCTCATCTGTGCTATGAAACATCGCTACTAAGGTAGTGTCAGAAGCACAGGAGTTGTGGACCTCGAGGGACCTGCGTATTATCCCTGGGGGAATGTGTCACCACAGCATCACCTGTGAAGAATTACTAAGGCTTCCCGTTACCTCCTGTCCCTGCACATGCACACATATATCCATTCATACGTGCACAGCTGTTTGTAGCACACACGGCTGTGGCTGTGCATGTGTGTATAGACCTTTCACAGATACCTGTTTTATGTCACACAAGGTACCAAATATATTATACATACTTATATAATGACAATCCAGGCCTTGTTTCTAGAATTTACTTCACACATTTTTGGGGAATTATCATTTGGCTCCTGGTATACTGGACTATTAGCGGTGACTGACGTTTTTGTGGTACAAGGTAGGAAGTCAAAGCTGCAAAGAAACATCAGAATAAACCAGAGGTTGTGAAGCATTGCTCTAGAATACTTGGTAACACTTAGGCAGTGCTTTTCATTTTCCCAACTTTAAAATACCCAATTCATGAACCTTTGTGACATTCCTGCACAGTGAGTGCTGCTCTCAAATACTAGCACGTACCCAAACGTCCCCAAAGGAGATGCCACAGAGGGCTCCAGGGACGAGGCCCCTGGAGCTGGAGCTGTGCCACTGCACAGCAGCGCTGCTGTTTGCCCCTGCCCTGAGACAGAGCGCGGGCTCCCCTAGGCTACGAAGTGCAGGCGGAAGGGTAATTAGTGTCCAATCACTCCTGTTTTCAAGGTATTAACACTAACCATCCGGAAGGATCCTGTGCACGTGATGCAGAGAAATGATCCTGCAACATTCAGTCACTGGCCTTGTGTTGGAAATGAGATAACTGACGTGCAAGTTACCAGCCAAGCGGAGCTCTGCCCCATGGCAATGGGCGAGTGCCCACCATCCCAAACCTGCTGCTGCTCTGTGAGCAAGGCTACAGGGCCTGGGTTGCCATCTGCTCCCGGTTATCTCCCTGTCAGCTCTCCCTCCCCACACCATTTCCAGTGTTCTGTGCTCCCACACTCCAGACCCAGGGTCCTTCTCTCCCCCTGGCCCCCCCAGTTTCAGCTGCAGGAGCGTGCTGTGGCTCCTCGCACTCCGTCGGACTCCGGTGCAGTGCAGCCAGCTGCAGGCCAAGCTCTATGGGTAGGTGTTGAGCTCACATGGTGTTAGCAGAGCCTTCCTCTTCCTCTTTATCCACGACTTTTTGTAGCTTGCAGGAAATTGGTTTCTGTACAAGCAGAGCCCTCTGGTCAACTGACTTTAAGCTCACCAACAGACCCCATTCACTGGAAGGGCTGGAAGAGATAGAGAGGCAGCAGTAGGTTGCAAAGACCTACTGTCTTTATGAAATTAGGCTAAAAAGTGGGTTTTAGGGATTCAGCTTCACTGCCCCTCTCAGCATTCACTTTGTTCTCCTCAGCAGAAAAAGGACAGTCCTACCGGCCGCTAACTTTGCGCACCCAAGCCAGATATCCCCCACCACAACTGGGAAGGAGCAGTAGGTGGATATTATCACAGTCAGAGTAACAGCACCTTCAAACACTCAAGGTGATGAGAAGGAACTTGGGGCCTTATGTACACCATACTTTGAGAGCAGTCTCAAGCCCACGTGCAAAGCCCCCGCTCTCTGATCACTCCATGTGCTCTCGGGAGCCGGGACTATGGTTAGGGCGAAACCAGACAGGACACACAAAAGGTAGAGGGTGTACTTTAGTGTGTGCCTGCAGCCACGTGACCTGCTATGTTCAGGCTTTGGAGCACTGCGCTGGGTCCAGCTGCGTTCTGGGCAAAATGGAAGACCTGCAGTCACTTCCAGAAGGTCTCTGGCAGCACCTGCAAGCACAGCCTGGTGGTGATTCAGGCTGCCTCGCAGTCCTTCTGTCAGCCCCAGGCTGAGCTCCGAGATTGTACCACAGAGGCTGTGACCTTAAAAAGGAGCACGTGGAGCAGGACTCAGCAGCTTCCTCCCCCAAAAGCCCAGCTGTGGGATGCTTCTCCAAAGCACAATGCTTTTTCAGAGCTCCCTAAGAGTCAGGCAGGCTGTAACAACGTCGGTTAACTCTAGTGTGAGCAACGAGATGTGCCAGACAACTTAAAGTTGGTTGATAACTCCATTAACCGTGACAATTTGCAGGTAACCCAAAAGCTAGTGTGATCATAATTAATAAGGTGAGCTCCCGTGAGTGACGTGGTGACCATGGAAACTAAGGCTCACCTGAACAGCAGGCACCATAAGCAAGTTAAAGGCAAGGTCATCTATGTATGGAAAAAAAATGTAGGTCACACATACATACTTGGAAAAGAATGATTTAGAAAATAGTTGTGAATGCCTGGTGAGTCACTAAGAGCACGTGAGCTCCCAGTGTGCTGCAGCAGCCAAAAAAGCAAGATGGGAGGTATAAACAATGTCATTCCCACTGAAAGCAACAGTACTGACTGGAGCACTGGCTCCTCATTTCTCCCTGCCATTTCTTACAAGAACCTGGGCAAGTGTAAAAGGGTTCAGAAAAAGTCTGTAATATTTATTTGAGATCTAGATAATTTCTTCCAATAAGAAATCAAAGGAACCCAATCTCAACAAAGAGAAGATCCTGTAAATACCTGCACAAAGAGACACATGGCAGTAGAAAACTCAAAGCTAAAGGGAAACAGACTAGAAGCTGAAAGTGTCAAATTCCAGCTGAAAGTAGAGCTCAGTGAGGGCTTGTAATTAGAGATTTCTACTTGGGGAATTCTCTCCAAATATAATGAGGAACTTTTCCTGTGATGGAGTTTATCTCTGGAAGAAGCTGCAAGCCTGAGGAAGTGGGTACTTGATGGAACTCTACGGTCCGTGCTGTGCAGCTCACTGCAATGTCTCACTGGGGCGTTTCCATCTCCCGCAGAGTGTCAGCTTGCCAGACTGTCCGAGCTGCACAGACACCTGTTCACATCCACTCTTATTCTGCAGAGAAAGAAACTGCCTTCTGGCTGGGGAAATTCAGACATAGAGTAGAGGGCACAAAAATCCCATCCTTGGAGCATATCCAGCTCAAAATAGCTCCCGTTGACCTTTCCTATCTACTATATGCCATTTAAAGCAAGCCTCATAGTGTCCCGTGCCTCTCCCTAACCTCATCCACTCTGTGCCATTATCTTCATGCTTGCCATTCAGAGTTAGACTGAAAAAAGCCACATCTGGCTGGGAAGCAGCTGTGCCTGTGGTCAACATCTGCAAGGACGGTGCTTGCAGCCACAGCCTCTTTGGCAAGGAGATTTGCCAGCAGCACTCCTTCTGAATTTTCTGAAGCCAAGAAGCCCCGAGTCTCGCTCCTTCAGAAGGTGAGATCAGGTGATACCCAGATGCGGTGTTGCAAGGGACAGTATTTATTTGGGATTTTCAGGGCTTGCAGGCTTCTCTGGAAGAGCAGCTGAAGGGCTGGAATATGGAGGATCCAACTTCCTCAGGTCCAGAAAAGCTGTCAGTGCCCAGAAAGGTACAATCTGTGAGGCCAAACCTACTTGAGGTGGGCTGCTGGTCTGCCAGGGTCCAACATTTGCACTGACAATGTCCCACCAGCACCGCAGCGCTGGCCTGTCAGTCGGTGTGAAAGCAAATCTCTGCAGCACACCAACATCCCAGACCTGAGCTGGGCGTTAAACCACAGGAGTGCACACTAACCAACAATGATTTGCTCAGCCAGAAATGATCAATTTTCATTGCAGTTTTGCTCAGGAGGCAGGCAGGAGCCGGAGGCAGTGGGGAGCCGGGGGGGGCACGACACAGAGATGCTCTGCCACAGGTGGGCTGCAGCTGGCTTGGCGTGAGGTGGGCACTGCACCCTGGCACCACTGCCCCACTAGATCCCAGAGACAGGCAGGGCAGCCTGTGCCTTAAAACGGCACTGCTAGCAAGCTGCCTCCTCACCCCCCTCGTCCTTCTACATTACGTGCTGCTTCAGTGGATGCTGCACTCATCAAAAACGCTGGACTAGTGTCACTTTGCTTGTCAGTGACGAGCCCATCCAGCCGGGCAGCCAGAAACAACTTTTGTAGGACACACAGCTCAGTTCTCTCCTGAGAGCAAACATTCAAAGGAAGGAAGATAGACGGGGTGTAGGGCTTACCAGCAAAGGCTGCTCCACTTCGCAGTGCCAGCCGCTCCTGCTGAGCTCAGAGGGGAGCGGAATGTAAACAACAATCTTTAGAGAGGTGACACCCTTGGTAAAAAGAGCACTGCTTCTCTCCAGCTCAGAATGAATCAGCTGGGAGGTGCTACTTACCAAGAAGACAGACCACCAGGTTCTCCTGCCAGCACTAAGACCTCTTCTGTCTCTCAGAAGAAACTGGGTTCACGAGGATGAGAGTTCACTATGAAGGGAAACCATGTCCCCAGGGAAGAGCTTGGGTTGTGGGCTTTCACTTTCCCACCTGGGAAGTGAGAAGGGCACCCATGTTTCCTCGAGGTAGTGGAAACCAGCGATCAGCACAATCAGAGGTCCTTTTCTTGTCATCTGAAGACTGGTTTAGCATTAAAGGGAGTGAGAGGCTTGGCTGTCATTGCTGCAAGGGGGCTGAGATCTCTGCACAGACTGAGTCGTGGAGGTTGGTTTGATCTTGCTGGCTACCCAGACTTTTTATTAAGTGCCAACTGTTAATCTTTCTGCAGTGAGAGAGGGCAGTTCCCCTGACACTGCTCTACAACCTCTCCTCTCTATTTCATTGTTTCACAACCCCCTGCTGTGACCCCTGCATGACGGATGTGCTGAGAGCTTGCCCAGCCAGATCAAACTAGCAAGGAGTAGCTGCTACCATTTTACTCTGAAAGATGCCACGCTGACTTCACAGGCTGAATGGTGCAACACAAGCTTACGAGCGTCACTGCCGGCAGCCTGTTCCTCTCCCACCGTGGACAACCTGATCTGTACATCACAGATCCAGGCACTATGCCTGGAAGTCTTCACCTGAAGTCCAGTATAATGAAGTCAACAGAGTATTTAATGCTCCCAGTTTAGTATGAAATTCATCTTACTTTGCTTTGGCTCCTAATTTGTCCTGCGGGATGATACTAAGAGTAGATACTGAAGCTGCACTTTACTAGATGAGCACCATGTGAGGCTCAGCTGTGGTACAAGCGTGGCCAGCTCCAGTGACTCATGCTGGTAACGACAGGGCACGTCCCATCTGCATCTGCATCTCTGTGAGCCTCCCAGGAATGGCACCTTGTGCCTGCTTCAGCAGTGGCCTTCATCCTGCTCCTCTGCAGAGATGGTGACCAGGACTAAGCTGTTAAAGCTCGTGAGGTTGGTCAGCAGGGAAGACTGAGAGAGTGAGGCCGTGAGCTTTCCTGTGCCAGGCAACATGAAGTGAGATTTCTGCCCACCGACAGTTTGAGCAGCTGGATCCCCATGGCAGCTCCGAGAGTCAGAGCCTGCAAAATACTGCAGATGGGGAAGTCTGTCTTAGTTTATGCTCTCTTTTCTTTCACTCATTGCCTAGACACAACTGTGACAGAGAAGGAAATGATCCTTCTTTGAAGGACTCTTTGGTATTAACCAAAAATTAGGAGTGAGGAGAAACTACCCCTTGGCAGACAGGGACACCCCTCTCTAAAGCTGATCTACCTCTGACACTGTTAATTCACTGCCTCGATTCTTCTCAGCTGTCCTTGCTCTGTGGCACTCAGAGTTATAGCTGGAACTTCACCATGCTGAAATGTTTGAGAAGTTTGGTATTTAAAACTTGTTCCTTCTGTCTTGGTTTGGCACCCAGTGATAATAAATCCAGAAATGTTTCTGGGAAGCCAGCCAGTGCTGTCGAAACCCAAGAAAAATCAATCTTCCACAAAGAAATGAATTAAATTCTGTCACTATCTATCAATATTTGCCTCTTACTCCACATAACAATGATACAAAGAGCAACCATTTGCTTTAAATATGGGGAGAAGGGAACTACACACAGACATGTTTTGGAAAAAAAAAAAAAAGGTCTTTTGCAGCACAGAGCCATTCCCAACATATTGTTTGATTTCCTCGTAACGGCCCCTGCAGGGCGAACACCGAGTCAGTCCTAAAGAAACACACTGCTGTCACCTTCAGAGTCTTTACACCTATAGAAATAATCCTCTCAAGTTTTCAGTGCTGCATTTTATAAAAAAATCATATTGACTTTACAGCCTGGATAAAGTGAAAATAAAGCATGTGCCACTTTAACTGGGACAGCAGCACCAGTGGGGCATCTCTCAGTCAGCGGCACACTAGGGAACAGTGCGGACTCGTGCTCCATGAGAACAGACTCGGCAACTGCTGAACGTAAAGATGCTGCCTATGGCTCAGGAAGTCCTTGGGCTGCGGATTGCTGGAGGCTGAGCCAGAGTGCATTCAGCTCAGGGAGGTAACACTACACATCATCTTGTTCTCGCAAGCTTTTCTGGAGATGTGCTGTAAGAGAGTAAAAGAGGCAGAGCTCCAGGCTAGGGAGAGCTTTGGTGCAACCCAGGCTGCCCATGCCCATGTCTCCCACAGAGATACTGCACTTGAGGAGTTCAGTCTGGTACCAGCCCAGGGAAGCTGTGTTTACAGATGCACCCAGCTTCTGAGGCCTTCCCACTGGCTGTACACATATTGCCTCTACTAATGCTCATATTTACATCTTCAAATGACATTTTCCCCGTTAAAATACGTATCTAAGCTATTGCAAACCCTCCTCCTTTTCATGCGTGTTGGAGTTTATGTTTCGTCACTCATCTGATCTCCAAACTGAGAAAAATGCGTTGTTCCTAAGGAGAAGATTAGCAGATGCATTCTTAGGTGTTCCTGGCCCAGATCAGGTACAGTGATCACATCTATACCTTTTTCCATCTTTGCTGTTCTGGGCCTTTTCATCGTGCTCGATGGAAGAGGGGAGGGTGGGTTTGGTTTTGTTGGGGAATACCACAACAACCAGCTGCACCTTTGACACAGTCCAACTACTGAACACTTCAGCTGTCGGGAAAGACAGGGATGGAGATGATCTGGTAGAGATCTCCTATCTCGGCCTATGATGTGTTCTGTCTTGCGTGAATTTCTTCTTCACAGAACATCTGACAGTGAGGCAATCCTCGTCCTGCCCGTCCCGTATCTGTAGCACCAGTCGGCATTTCCCGTAAGACAGCTTCCTGCAACACCAGTCGGCCTTACATTCAAGGCTGCTCCCTGTCACTTTACATCATAGAACCACAGAATGGCTTGAGTTGGAAGGGACCCTAAAGATCATCTGGTTCCAACCCCCCTGCCATGGGCAGGGACACCTCCCGCTACAGCAGGTTGTGCAAGGCCACGTCCAACCTGCCCTTGAACACATCCAGGGATGGAGCATCCCCAGCCTCCCTGGGCACCCTGGGCCAGGGTCTCAGCACCCTCAGAGTGAAGAACTTTCTAATTTCAAATCTAAATCTCCTCTCTTCCAGGTTGAAGCCATTACCCTTCATCCTGTCACTACAAGCCCTGGCAGAAAGTCCCTCCTCAGCTTTCTCATAGGCCTCCTGCAGACACTGGAAGGCTGCAATAAGGTCTCCTCAGAACCTTCACTTCTCCAGGCTGAACAGACCCAACTCTCCCAGCCTGTCTTCACAGGAGAGGGGTTCCAGCCCTCTGATCAGCTTCACAGCCCTCCTTTGGACCCTCTCCAACAGGTCCCTGCCCTTCCTGTGTTGGGGGCTCCAGGATGCAGTGCTCCAGGTGGGGTCTCAGCATAGAGGGGAAAATCCCCTCCCTCGACCTGCCGGCCATGCTTCTTTTGATGCAGCCCAGGATGCGATCGGCTTTCTGGGCTGCACTTGGACATTGTTGGCTCACACTGAGCTTTTCGTCAACCAGAACGGCCGAGTCTTTCTCCTCAGGACTGCTCTCAATCCATACTGTGCCCAGACAGTATGTGCGCTTGGGATTGCCCTGACCCAAGCACAGACATGCTCCCTGCAGGAGTGCAGGGCCAGGTATGTCTCTCCTGTCCACCCCCTGTCCCCTGTTTGTTGTATTATCATGGTTAATTGGGAGGTCTAGATACAGAAATAAAGAACTTGTCACTGTCCAGAAGTAGGTCGGGAAAACCACTGGGTGTGCATAAGAGAGAGCCAGCTTTAAAGCGCTGACTAGAAGTGATGAGGCTCCAGATTCACGTGGTTGTAATTGTTGATGCAAGCAATGGTGACAGTAATTATAACCACCGTCCTTCAGCTGCAGGCAGCTCTCTGGGCCAGCCTGCCAGCACGCTCTGGCACTCGGCCTGCTTTCGTGCAGACTGTTTATTCGGATTTTACCACGAAAATTCAGTGTCCTCTGACGTGCCCACAGTCCCTCTCCCGAGGTGAGTCTCCCCCAATGGGGGGACGCTGGTTCCTCCGTCCTGCTGAGGGCAGCTGTGCCATTAGAAAGAGGAATCCTGGGTGGGCTCACTTAGGGGTGACAAACTGGCTGCAATCCTAACCCGGCCGCTTTCCCTTATTACTCGGCTGGATGTGCTACCCCCCCAGCAGCAACCCTTCCGGCTGTGTTGTTTTCCCGGTGGAGCTGAGTCCCAGCAGCACTCAGCAGGTCTGGCCCACGTACAGCAAGCTGTGGAGCACGCTGAACCCCTGCAGCTCCACAAGCCGCTGAGATGCTGAAGGCCGCTGCTCTCGACAGCCGGCGGTCAGCAAAACGTTGGCGATGCAGCGGTCGGACATGGTGGCCGTTAGTGGCCGGGACAGCCACAGCGGCAGGCTGGGGGGGCTGTTGAAGGCTCCACTGCAGTGTACATCAAACACACGGCCACCCACCCAAGTGGCCACCAGTGCTAATCGCCCGTGACCGCAGCCGTGCCTGCTGGGCTTGGTGTGACCAGACACCAGGAGGAGCCAGAGCGGTTTATTGCCGGGCTAGTTAAGGCCTGAGCTTTCAGGCCACGCAGTTTGAAGGGAGGGGATGGGAGAGATGCTGTCTGGCTTCTGCCTTTTCCTCCGGGGCACCCCACAGCCTGGCTCTGTGCGAAGCTCTTGCTGCGGGGCTGGCGTTAGAGAACTGCCCTTCTGAGAGCAGCGCTTCCCACCTCCTCAGTGAGCCTGTGGGCACCGAGTGCAGCTCCGGCTCTTCGGGAGTGTTTGTCACACGCAGTGATGAGGATGCATAGCAAG
This sequence comes from Megaceryle torquata, assembly GCA_024611175.1. NCBI lineage: Eukaryota > Metazoa > Chordata > Aves > Coraciiformes > Cerylidae > Megaceryle > Megaceryle torquata. The sequence goes on along the minus strand of JANIJG010016559.1, from coordinate 21,674 downwards.
TTCAGGAGCCAGCGTTGGATGATGAATCAAGGCCACCTCAATGACGGTGTCTCAGCCTTTTCCTTTTTGAACTCAAAAGACGTGTGCCTCAATTCAGGTCTTGGCTTAACCTCACTTCCTTCACACACTCCCGGATAAAATGAACATGAAATTGTAGTGTATGAGATCAGGATATTGTTATTTTAAATAACTGGAGCATTCTCGAGATGATTCTCATCATTTTGGTGGCCACCAGAAACCTGAGCAGCAGAACATGAACAGCAAGTTCTGACGTATTTGCAGATTGAGTTAGCACAGTATTTGAGGTCCAGCCATGCCTCTCTGCCTCCTTGAACTCTGTGTTGAGGAGGGAAAAATGCATTGCACTAATGAAGGCAGTTTCCCCTCTTCGTGATACTCACTGCCAGCCCGAAAGTAAGTTTTGTCAGCTGCCCGCAGAGCGTTACAGTGGGGGCAGCTCCAGTCGCCCAGCAGTGCCTCTGGTGTTTGCTCCGAGCCCCGTGCTGACGCGCTGCCCCTCTGTCACTATACAGGAGACAACCACCACAGAGCTCATTTCTGGAGAAGAATCAGATTTTTACCAGTTTAGTTGTTTTCAGGTTTTGAGCTTGTGTGGGGAAAAAATGTGAGTGAGAGCTTGGCACAGGCTGGTGGGGCACCCACAGCTCTGGCCATGCCTGGCCTCCAGGCACAGAGGAGTCACCAGAACTTCCCCATCCTCATCCAGAGCCTTCAGCGCTTTCAGAAACAACATAATTTAGGTATGTGCTTTAAGGAGTGAGAGGTTGCATTTATTTTTAAGTATTTCACTCTAGGGAACTTTCTGGATATTCTTCTCTCTCAAAATGTGTTTTATGACACTGTGGAGTAGCTGGAATGATTGAAATGCTGAAGAACGAGAGAACGTATGACTCCGTGGGATTATTTTTAGATGCTGAGCTACATTAATTCTTTTAAAGACAAAGATGACACTTGTGGTTTAAGGAGACGTAAACTTCAGACGGCTTAAGGCTGAGATACTGCAGGGGAATGCTGCTGCTGGGAAGCTCTTCCATACATCTGCTCTTGGCCGCTGTAGCAGGAATACCAAAAAAGCCACTGGTCTGTATTTGACACATCTCTGTGTGTCAGGAATACCGTCCTATAAGGACCTTCCTTTTCCCTGTGCTGTTGGATTGCCCTCTTTGACTGACCAGACAGGCCAGTCCTCTAAAGCCTACTTTTATTGTGCTCCAGTTCTCTTTAATGGGAGTTCTGCATTTGGAAATCACACGGGACCTAAAGTCAGAACTGAAGTGACCAGTCACAGATCCCAGCTGAGCTGGCTCCTAAGAAGGTAGCCAGGAAGGAGGTGGAAATTACTCCTGGAGTAGCTATACCTTGGCTCATCGTGGATGGTGGAGGGGTTGCAGAGCACAGGAGTCTCTGCCCCCAGATATGCCTTAATCCAGCACTGACTGCTACGCTGTTTGTCCTGGGTCTTGATTTGGGAGGCAAGAAAAAAGAAGTTTTGCAATTAAATGCCATCAGAAGACAGATTTTGCAGACACCGTGTATTAATATCCTTGATCAGGAAAAGCTGCTGTGATGCAACAGCTCCCAGCGAGGAAGCAGGGCAGGGGGGTGACGGGGACAGCACCAGCCCTGGGCACTGGGGCCCTCCCTGGGGATGGGGCCAGGCTGAGGCCAGGCCAGGCCATCAGCCCTAACACCTGCAGCACCTCGTTGTTGCTGTGGCAGGGATACCACAACAAACTCAGCTGGCATTCCACATCTTTTCATAGCTGCCAGGACTTTATCAATATAGTTGCTGTGTCTCTTCTATTTCACAGTGGCAGCTGACACACGTATATCTATCAGTATTTGCATGAATGCGGTAAGATGCTTTCTGAACCACACGAGAGGAGAGCTGAGGAACTATCACTGTCGTGTCCCCAAGAAATACTGCCCTGGGCATATGCAGGTAAAGGGCTGGGTCATTCTGTGCAGGGTAAGGCTTATTCCTGAAGCATCACCTTGCAGAGTACCCGAGAGGCAAAGAAACGTGGTGCCTGGAGCTCATATCCTCCTGGCCTCGCGGGGAAGGGCCCAGCGCTGCCTGCTGCATCTCTTTAAGGAAAGAACAGGATTTTCTCAAATGCCAGCTAAGAGAAACCCCATTTGCCCTGGCCTAATCATGTTGTTGTAATAATCTTGCTTACAGTGAGGGGGGAAAGGAGTTTATTACACTGCATCATCTTTACAGGCACTGCATACGGCCCTGGTAGCAGTGTCCCCAGAGGAGCAGGAGGATGGACTGGGAAGTACAAAGTGATGCCGCGTGTTCCAATGCCACGAGTGCTCCTGTGTGAGTGAGGCTGCAATGCACGTACTCACAGTGTGGGAAGTCCCTGCTGCAGGTCTGACACATTGCTCTGGGAATGCAGAGCGCCCCAGCACACGGTAGCTGGGTGCCAGTTCTGAAGCCTCCTTGCCAACCATTTGGGCGTGTGGCGTGGCTAACCTCTGCCAGCAGCCAAGCACCGCACAGCCCCTTACTCACTGCTCCCCCCTCCCCAGGGGTGGGGAGAATTGAAATAAAGTGTGTCAGTTAACAGTTTAATAACTAAACTAAAATAGAATATCAAAATAATAAAATATAACACTAATAGTAATGAAAAGGAACATAACAAAAAGAAGGAGGAAAAAAAGACGGGCGATGCACAAATGCAGTTGCTCACCACCTGCTGACGGATGCCCAAGCAGCGATCCCCTCCCCACGGCCACATCCCCCCAGTTTATATACTCAGCACGGTACGGAATAGCCCCGTGGCTAGTTCAGGTCAGCTGTCCCGGCCATGCTCCCTCCCAGCTCCATGTGCACGGGCTCACTGGCAGAACCTGGGAAACTCAAAAACCCTTAACTGAGGACAAGCACTACTTAGCAACAACCGATGCGTCCGTGTTATCAACGGTGTTCCCACACCAAGCCCAAAACACTGCCCCGTACCAGCTGCTAGGGAGAAAATTCACTCTAGCCCAGCTGAAGGCAGGACAGCGTGCTGGTGGCCCTTGGCCCTGCGCAGCCTGTTGTGTGCAGCTGTAAGGGAGCTGATGGCTGCTGTTCACAGGCTGTTCCTGAAGTGGCTTCCTCCAGTGTCAGTGTATGTCCTTGGCTGGGCTTGGCCGTGCAAAGGCTCAGCAGGTTTCCAGCTATTGGCCTAGTTCTGCTCTCCTGAAGAGCCACTGTCTACGTCCTCTGACCCAGCAGGCCTTGGTGATAGAGTATGACAGAGTGGCCTGCTTGGAGCAAGGGCTTCCTGAGCTCAGCAAAGAGTGAGAACGTTCCCTGCGCTTGGAGGGGACACGGTGTAGGACCACCACGGCTGTGCCCAAGATACCTTCTCATCACTCCCACTCCCTCCGACTTCTCATATTTGTGGTGCTGTTGCCATTTATCAAGGTTTGCAGATGTTAATTGTCAAATACTGAAGGTGAACAAGACAGAAAAGACTGGAGCAAGTTAAAGGCTTTCAGGAGCTGGTCTGAAGCCTGGTCTGCTTGGTCTTGATATCCACTGCCTTTGAGAAAGTGACACACAGCTTTGAGAACTGTGCTGCAGAACTTCTCACATTCTTAAAAACAGAATAAAGTTGATACAATAATTAAAATAAAATCATTTTAAATCATCCTTTTCAACAAGTTAACATTCTTTTATGGCTGGAAGATAGTTATCTTAAGTAATTACCCTGTTATCCTAGCGACAGACTGATGGTGACCTTTATGCTGCAAGTGAATTATGCAAATTGGTATTTTCATTAAACATTAAATAACTCCCTTGGGAGGAAAAAATGTTACTTACTGTTCACTGGCTATTAAAGTCTAACGATAGGATGCACCGCAACTTTGTTTTCTACCTCTACAGCTCTGGAGGAGAAGGGATTAAAGCTGGGTTTGGAATTTGAGGCTTAGACATGTGCAGACAGGTCAAACAAATTTAAAAAAAAAGAAAAAAAAATGAAGCAAACCAAATCCCAGTAACTTCATCCTGTGTTCAAAGCGTACATTTTCTCTGACTGAGCATCGTTGTGTCAGTAAGATGCCTCCTGTCCCACGCTTTCTAGTCCACTGAGCACCTCAAAGCCAAGAGGTAACCTTCCCATTAACTGAGACTCTCACCACCGGTTCTTACCTCATAGCAACTGGTCAACAAGCCCCAAACTTTAAAGCCTGGCTAGGTTTTGCCTTCGGCAGTTCACGCGGACTGTGCACGATCTCGGGCCGAGCCTCGTGCTACTCGGGCTGAATCGGGCTCAGAGGAAACAACTGCTGGTAAGTAAGGCCCAGGGGAACACTAAATTCACCCGCAGGACAGGTGCAAGGGGAACGCTGGAGAGCACGCTTCCTGCACAGTGGGACTGCCGACACCTAGGGAGTTATGTCAGAAGTCAGCAGCAGCAAGGCTTTGGGAGTAAGGATTACCGTTGATTCCGAATGGGTCCTGTTGTACGAACCGGCCTGCGGTAACAGCACAAGCCGTCCAGAAAGCGAAGCAGACTTGGCCAGTGGCACAGTAGACAGCCCCGGTCCTTACTTGTTGATACTCCTACAGACTTCTATGGTTTAAACGTCCTTTTGGAAACTTCTGCCATCATGTGAAACATTCAAGTGCCTCTTCTGAAGACAAAAAGCAACGGAGAAGGCACCATTTTCATTGGGTAATCTGTTCTAATCTCTTTTGCACGTGTCGTTAAACTAGTATTAATTGCTAATAGGCTTTAACTCTTAGCGTTTGGTCCGTGTTATTCTTGTCTCTGCTAGATTAAGCAGCTCTTAGTCTCCAATGTTTTGTCCTGATAATGCTCAGATACTGTAATCAAGCCACCTCTCACAGTAGGGGTAAACTAAACACATCCCTGCAAATCTCAGTTTGTTGAACTAGCTTGTAAGGCAGGGACAAATGAGGCACCAGAAACTCATGGTTGCCTTGCAAACACAAAAAGACAAAACATAAGACTGAACTTTCCCAACATTTTCTGGTTTATTCATAATTAAGAAGTGCTGGGGTTTTTTTTATTATTCCTACTACTATTATTGTTGTTGTTAAGCATATAGGGATGGGGAGGGAAAATGAGTAAAACTCATGGGTTGAGATAAGAACAGTTTAATAACAGAAATAAAGATAAAATATAATAAACATAGTAGCAGTAATAATAGTCATGAAAAGGAAGATAGTAAAAAGAGAGTGAAATAAACCCCAAGAAAGACAAGCAGAGCACAATGCAATTGCTCATCACCTGCTGACTGCAGCAATTCCCCTCTCCTGGCCAACCCCCCCAGCTGATACACTTGGCATGATGTCATGGGTCTGGGCTACCCTTCTGGCCAGTCTGGCTCAGCAGTCCTGGCCGTGTCCCCTCCCACCTGCTCGTGCCCCTCCAGCCTTCTTGCTGGCAGGGCAGGAGAAGCTGAAAGATCCTTGAGTTAGTGCAAACACTGCTTAGCAACACCTAAAAACATCGGCATGTTATCAACAGTATTCTCACACTAAATCCAAAACAAAAGCTCTGTACCAGCTACCAGGGAGAAAATTAACTCTATCCTGGCTGAAACCAGGACATCCTGTCACCCAGAACTGTGACAGCTCATTCCAAAATAATAAACAAGATTCTAGAAACTACTACTCAGCCTGGAAATGCTAAAAAGTAGTCTTTCTAAACTACGCATTTTCCAAATAAATGTTAGCTCCTGACGTCTTCATAGAACAAAGCTGAACTTTAAAGAAATAAGATGGCCTTTTCCTGAATAACCACGGAACCAGCTGCTGTACCTACGGCACCCCCTCCATTTCCAGGGTGCATGCTGCACATCTCTGTCCTTCCACTTCAGGCTGTGGGAGGGCCCTTCTGTAAGCTTTGCTCCGAGATCTGGGCAATCTACCATTCAAGTGATTTTGAATTAAATTTCTAAAGTTTCAACGTCTTTCTGGAGACTTTGGACATTGCATTAAAAGAAGTCTGAGCAGGAATGTATTTCATTAAAGATATCTCACCATCTTCTACTGAGAAGAGCAAGGGTACTCAGGCTCCCGGGAAGCGCCATGAACTCCACCCAGTGAGGAAGCTACAGCAATTGCACTTGAGTGACGACTGATTTATTTTAACACAGCTAGAGGTGGGCCATGCTTTTCTCTGGAACTAGTGTAAAGGACTAATTAGGCATTTGCCCCGTGTGGTAGCATGCCTCATGTATGAGCCATGGTCTGCATCCACTCCACGAATGGAGGCACTGCCGGTGGACAAAGGGAAGGATCATTGCGGGGAGACAATGTTTGTGGTGGGCTCATGGTCAGAGCTTCCCTGCTGCCAGCCCAAGGCCGCCTTCCCATTCCTGTTTTCCACTCCTTCCTGTCCCCACCTCATGCTCCCCTTAAGAAAGCAAATCCAACTGAAATGGCTGAGTTTCCAAATGCCACTTTTTTGTGAACAACTTTCCATTTTAAAGGATAGACTTTCACAGGGTGTTAACACCTGACAAACCAGCAAGTGGAGCAGGCCTGGCAGCGGGTTCCTCGGCTGCGGCTGGTGATCATATGAGTGGCCACTCTAATAAAAGCTGGTAGCAAAGTGCCTAAGACCTAGGTGCGTGTCCAGTAAAGAGCTTAGTATTGCAGGGAAGAAACAAATAAATGCAAAAATGAAACGAGGAAAGGGTCAGAAAAGCGGTATTCATCACATGGCCTGGTAGCCACTGGAAGAGCCGCTGGCTAGTGGGCATCTCCTCTTTCTCTGCAGTGGCTTTATCTGGGACAGCGGTTCAGTCTTCAGCACTGGGTGTTCCTCTTTCTCACCAGCAGTGATAGCCTCCACGGATCCAAACGTCCAGCCATGGAGTATCTGCTACACTCTGGAACAAGGCAGACATCTCAGGCCGCGATGCCACCATCTCTTTCTAGGTCAGACAGAGCACCTTACCACCCCCACATACTGCTGTGCTTGGCCTTCTTACAGATACCGACAGCATTTTGGGTCCCTCTGGTGCCTGTGCTAAAGCATCAGTATGGAAACGGGATGCAGGCCGTGTCACTATGTGCTCTGCCACCGCGGGACCTGCTGCAGTGTCCTTTCCCCATAAAACCAGTAGGCCCAGTACCTCCGCCCAGCTCCAGTTTGGATGACAATAAAAAGAATGAGGCAAACCTCAACAACGTGTAAATGAGCTACTGGGAACATGACTCTGATCTGTGGCCCTGGCTGGCAATGCAGGTTTTGAACAAATGCAATCTGACAGCAGGGCTTTATCCCGCGGGGAGCAGCACTTGTGCCGGGGAGCGCTTGCAGATTTTTCTGACCTGATGCTGGGACCCTGCAAGATAAAAGCACCAACCACAGCCTCACAGAGAGCAATTATTTAAGTGAACAAGCTACCAAGGATATCTTGAAACCTCCTCTGCTGCAGATGAAAAAGCAGAAGCTCACCCCAGGAGACATCCAGGGCTTGATGCAGTTGCCTAAACACAAGGTGTGCCGTTGGAGACACCACCGGCCACCTGAGACATTCACATAGGTATCAGGCAGAACCTAGGACAGATATATGTCCTTCTGAAGTGACATCTGAAGGGTAGGTCAGATGCAGCAGGTTACCCCAAAAAGCACTGGTTAGATCCACTTGCTTGGTTGGTGAACTGTCAAACAGCTAGTTTGTCTAGCAGCTGGTCAGCTGCATCACTCTCCATGAATAGTGTTGACCAGGGGGCATGGTGCAGCTGCATCACATAAATATGTGGAGCCATTTGAGATGCTCTGGAATAGCTGCCTTGAGTTGTTGATTCAGATGAGTGCAGGTCTTCTATGGACTCTAGAAATGCTGACTGGAAGGAACCTCAAGAGGTCATCTGGCCGAGCCTGAACATTCCAAGCCACAGTTCACGGCCACTGTCTCTTGCTGTATTACTGATGCGAGTGCAGCTAAGTGAGGAGGAGCAATGATTCTCCTACACCACCACTTCTCCCTGGAGCAAGAGCAAAACAGCAGAGCCTCTACAGACAGCATGTGAAATGATATGTAACTCTTCTAGAACAGATGACATGGGCATTGACTGTTGTCTGAACCGTTTTCGATGTGGCAAAACCAGATTTAGCTTAGGCACAGCAAATGCAACTATCTATGCTGTGTTTAAACACCGCACCTACGGCAACCATAAACCTCACAAACTTCTGTCCTCCCTTCACATTTGCCAGAAAGATTAAGGATTTATTCTGTGGTATTTTCTTCCCATAGCTATTACTACCCCCTGGAGACCAATGACACGAACCCCATACACTGCTGGAAATCCCCACGTCATCTATACTGCTGTAAAGGACAACAGCTGGTGCTGCAGAGGCCTAAGAACATGAAAATGGGCACACAGGTCAGGCCAAGATCCATCTGGTGCAGTATTTCATCTCTGATATGGGGCCAAAAGTGGATGCCTTAGGGAAAAACTGCAGAATATAGAAAAAAAATGATATTTTCTCAGAATAAAGAGGCTGCCATCACTGGTAGCCCAGGAACTTCTCGAGCCAGAGGAGATATTTTTTTATCTAATACCAGCACACTATTCTTTATGGAAAGGTTACGCTGAAATCCACGCACATCTAGATACCTCTTCCAGGTCGGTCAGAGATGAAAAAGTGTGATCCTGCAAGTAGCTGCCAAACTGCTCCAAGTAATCTCTTCATCGCTGTAGACAAACATTGAACCAGGGAGTACATGGGTGTTACGGTCCAAAGCTCTAGGAAAAACACAAGCAGTGGCACGTTCTTCCAGCCTTACCTCATATCTACTCAGTGTACATTCACAGCTACAGAGGCCAGAATAAAGTCGTAGATCTAATCTGATTTCCACTCTAAAAAATAACTGTATCCAATTATTGCAGCCATTATTTGGAGCATGGAAGCAGCTTGCAGGTTAAAACCCTTTCAAGCAGGTTTTTACACCTGAGCTGAGTAATTCACACTGCAGCCATTGCCAATGCAGCAAAGCCATTCCAGGAGTCTGGGAGGTCCTCAGCCCACCCTGATGCAGAGACCTACATCTGCTGAGCTGAGCAGCTCTCCGGGCTCCACCAAAGACACGGATGACATTGCTGCTGCCAGGAATGGGAGCTTGGAAGAGCAGCCCACGTTTGGGAGTCTTAACCTGCAAGGTGAACCAGACTCCTTAGGAACGATAACATCAGCTCCTAAAATGACATCTGAACCTCCCTGGAAGTTGATGTGTTTTGACGACCGGGTACAACATCAGCACGAAGTTTCAAACTCTACATCCGAAAGGGTTAATGAGTCATATCGCTAACTGATAGAAATGCCAATCAAGAGGGATCAGCTGTAGAATAATTAGACGTATAATGTGAGCATTAGGTATGCACAGAAGTTACAAAACCCAAGAGAGTGTAAAATTGCAGTTCCTAGGGAGCTGAATCTCTTTCAGATTTTATTTTTTACCCAAAAATGTGGCTCCCATCCCTTTACTTTCACAACAGATAACAGTTTTCAATGTAATTCAAAGCAGCTTATGCATTTTCAAGTATCCAGGCCCTGAAATAGGCATTCAACTTTATTGTAATACAGAATAACTCAATTGAAAATTATTTGATGACTACATCTGGAAAATGCATGCATTTTAGTGGCTGATAACATCTGCAGTCACCTAGCAATGTATTTGTGACAGTGACCTGGCAAACTGTCGAGGGACATCTTTAACTCTTTAGCCACTGGGCTGGATAGATTTTTCCCATTTCAGCCAGCCGTGGCATTAGATTGAACATAGGGGGAACAAAGGAAATAGGCGCCGAGCGTGCATACCGTGTACGTATAGATACACAGACACTTATGCATATGAACGCACTGAGAGTGGACACTACAGTACTGGAAAAGGCGTTCTGATTTTGGAAAAGTGTTCCTGTTATTCCAAGGAAGTAATGCTGAGAAGTTTTCCCCACCCTCCATTTTTGTCATTCGCAGGCAAAGATGATTACAGCCATGGATCTGCAATCGCCTCACCACAGAACAGCTTTCATTTGCCTGGGTACCTGGAGCCATGGCAGGTATATGGATTACCTAACTTCAAGGACACGACAAATCTATTAATACACAGACTCTGGTTTTGCATGCATTTTCTGTGCCTCAGGGAACAGTATTTACTGCTTGTATGTTAGCTAAATAATATTATCACGAAGCATATTTGCATGCAGTGTGATCTATTACTAGATAACTATTAACAGATACAGATACAGTGTGCGGCTCTCTTTGTTTGCCTTTATGCTGCATCACTTCAACCTTTCCCATTGCCTACAGAATAAATTATATTGTGCACTAATCCCGGAAACAGGCATATGAAAATCTGCAAGTTACTGTACTTTCTGAGACTTAGCAGGCCTGTGCCTTTCATCCCAAACACAGGGAAATGACCTCTAGATTATATACAAGATGTTTTTCAGCTTTTTATGCCCTGTGAGCTTGCTTCTTCATAGCCTTGCTGCAGTGAGCACAGCAGCTGCAGCAGCAGCAGAGATAAAACTTCCATAAGCACATCGTTTCTCTGACCTGCTGACAACACACGATGTCCAACACACAGCTTCAGTCCAGCTCACGTGCAGCTGTATCGCTGCACACGTACATCCCCAGCTAGCTAGTTAGGGTGGGATACACCTCTCCCCAGACTAGACACCAATGCTGCTCAGCCAGCTCGCGCTTTGTGGTCTGCTGCCTGCATTAGTGAAGCTTCCACCGACTGGAGAGAGTTAGGACACCTGGGGGGGAAAATACTGAACGCTGAATCGGGCATGAGGAATGAATTCTTATCCTGCCCCTGGCTCTTTTAGTTTTTATACAACATACAAAAGGCTGACGTCCCTCCCAGGTCAGTGTCTTGGGGGACTGTTAAACAGCAAGGTCCGAGCTGGCTCAATGCGCATTTCAACCCACTGCAATTTGTGCGTGAACACTCGTTCCTTGTCAGGAAAGGTATTCACCCGTGGAAAATTATGAATGAACACACAGAGACTGCAAGGTGAACAACTGGCCCCAGAACCCAGCTCCCTCCTGAGTGGCAGTGAATGTAAAGCAGGGGTGAGTAGATGGTATGTTCTAGAAACCATTGTGAGAAATCTGGATGGACCTTCCCAGAATATCTCAGTGAGGATTTGGATTAAAAAAACCCAACAAGCTTGCTTGTGAGTGGCAGGTAATGCCATTGGCTAAACCTCTCACGATGCATTTGATCCAGAGCCTGTATTTTCTAGACTTAGAAAGACCAGGTTGAATTTGGTTCAGTCTTGTATTGCAGGTCAGAAGGCATCAATGGGGATGGGTACAGTGACTCTGTACAGGAGGCAGGGCCTTATTACGGCATTAGGTGGGCATTAGACAAGAGATCCCAGTGCTCAATAAACAGGCAGCACCCAGTTTGGGTATATCCCAGTTAATCGTTGTTACTCTACATTTCATTTCGTGCCATCTCCTATAAACCTGCACTCATGGATGGTAAAAGCTTGTCCTGAAAGTAGTCACTACGTAACAGTGCCATCGTTTCTCTTTACAATCACGCTGTTGATGGAATGCCCATAAAACCACCCCACAGTGGTAGGCAGTGTCAGTAGTTAGCTGCTGTAATCTGATCTTCATTACCCTAATTATAAGTGTCTCACCAGTGTCTTCTCCTTCCCTGCCATCAGCTGGGCCATGGTCTTCTTTTGTCTCTGGAGGTTCTTTGGGCAGGAACTAACTTCTGGGAAAAACATTCTGTCTTGCACAACAGGACCTTGACCTTTAACTGAAATCTCCAGGCGCTGCAGCTTATTGTCCAAGAACGCAAACAGGCTGCAGACGCCTGGACAAAGCAAGCCTTCTGGGAAGGGAAGAAGATACAAAAAAGCTCCTTCCTATGTGTCTGAAACTATTCACAGTTAAGAACAAGCCATAAAGGATCTATGAACATGCAAGACTTGCGCTGCTGATGTTCATTGACATTTTTGGCTGAATTTATCAAAAAGACAGGAAATCTTTACCTAGTAAAGTTAACATTCACCTGGAAAAGAGGCTTATTGTCCTTCTCAAAAATGAATAAATTGATGAGGAGGATATTCCAGAAAGATCCTCTTCAATTTCAGTGTTTCCTATCCACATATCTTGACCTTTCTAATAACCCCCTCTCCTACTTGCCCCCCTCTGCTTCTCTCTCCAGCAGCACTTATATACTTCCAGGTGTATATTGGCCACGGCAGCTTTTGCCCTTCCCCTTGATGAACGATCCGAGGACTCCTCGGGATCCTCTCATAACCAGAGGGGCTTCCAGTATTCCACCTGCCATGGCAGGCCAGGGCCGCAGCTCTTCAGGAGAGTCATTTTGCAGTATGATTCATGAAGGGAAGCTGTGGTGTGCTGCCCTAACGCCGGCGAGCCACGAGCCACGGCACTGCCTCCGTGCTCGGAGCAGGCAGCCGCAGGCGGGCTGGCCCCCGCGCTCTGCGGCAGGACCATGACGTTCCTGAGCGTCAGAAGCCTCGCAGAGGTGACAGGTGACATCCCGCAGGACCGTGACTCTGAAAGGACACGGCACCCAACCGCAGCACGCCAGAGTTCAGAGGCACTAATCCTGCCCGTAGCGCCAGCAGCACTACCTGTAATACCAGTTGTATGTCCTACTCAGCAGTGCTGAGTGTGGCCCTGTTCAGAGCCACCTCGATGGCGTGGTTCCTCCCTCCTGCCCTCTTCTGTGGCAACACACAAACAGTCTCTCCCTCCAACTCTTCCTGCTTCCTTACCAGCAGCATTCCTGGCTTCCTGTAATAAATACACAGGAGGAATCAAAGGAGCCCAAAATTGTCCTGGGTTGGGATGACTGGGCGACTGAAGCCTTCACAAAAGGAAGTGGAGAGGGCCAGAAGGCGAGAGGTTCCTCCGTCGCCCATCCTATCGTGTACAACAGCTTCTCGCGATGAAGTCTCCAAGGAAAATACTGGGTGTCCCAGCAAGATGAGATTAGCTGATGAATGGAAGGTTCGGTGAGGAAAAAGAGCTTTCCATCTACACCCCCAGCCCCAAAGGCTTACTAGTTACTTACTAATTACCAGATACTAACTACTGTTAGTCCCTATAATTAAAGGTGCATGAACGTAGAGCTGCAACAGCAGCAGCAGCCGTGCGGTGCTACTGAGTTCAACTGAAAAGCAGGATGAGCACAGGGACAGTGACAATGTGACAGTGTCCCAGCTCTTCAGAGCAGGAACAGAGCCAGCGCGTGACTGCACAGAACCACGCATACCCCAAGTCTGCTTCTGGTTCAGTTCTGCAGAAGATTTTATACATCTCTCCAGGTGAACTGCAGCAAAACCTGAGAAAAAAAAAAAAAAACAAACAAAAACCAGAGAGCTGAACATTCCCAAACTCTGAGAGGTCCAGATAAATTTGCCTGACCCAGAAATCCCAAATCCAGTCTTTTGTGAATTTTGGCTCTGGAGATAGAGCTGTACTTCATGACTTGGTACCATCTTTAATAAGCAGAGAAAAAATATGTCAGCCTTTAAAGCAATTCTTTTCTGTCTTGCATGACTGATTTTCTGATTTCAGGACTTCAGTGATGACTAAAGACATCATTGTTACTGACTTGACCTCTCCCAGCGGAGGCATCTTCTTACCTACGTGTTTCTTTGGGAGGCAATTATTTTCTTCCTGCTTCTGAGGTTTGCAATTTTGGAGCTAGTGCTTTCTTTCAAGCTCCTACAACCCTCCCAGGAACCTCTCCAGGTAAAAGCAAATGTTATCTCAAAGGGGCACTGAGGCTTTTATTACATCCTGACTTCACTTCTGTAATTCATTATTTGCTGATCTGCCTGCCATTTCCCTAAGGCGCTTGCAGCTCATGTTGAACTTCATTGTTGAAACCTGGAAGAAGCATTTTGTTTATTTTCTGAGCAAACTTCTCTGATTTCATCCTGGTAAAGTGGTAGTTTCAGACTGAAATTAATTTTCTACTTATCAGCTTTTGATAGGTCTTTTCCACTGTTTTGTTTTGTTTTGTTTTGTTTGGGTTTTTTTTGTCCGTTTTCCTTCGCTGTTATTTCATTTGCTGTGCCTTGTCTAGTAATGATGACAGCCTTCTCCTCCTAAGCTGCTTTTCATCTCCTCCTTCCTTCAGAACCATTTTTACTAGAGAACATCTAGAAAACCGCCAAAGCCTCGCCATGTGTGCAGGCCTCACGGTGACCCAGTGCCCTCACTCACCAGCTCTACATTACCCAGTGCAGAACTTGGTCAAGCTGGGGATTGAACAAGACTGGTTCCAGCTTCTCCTTCAATACTTCTGACAGGTTCTTTTGCTTTTTCCCTGCTTTCTCTCTATGTCCGTGATGAACACCTGTACAAAAGCCAAGCACACAGCTTACTTGCCACATGGCTAGTGTGAGGGACAACTGCTTCAGTTGTCTCCAAAGGCACAGATATATTTAGCAGACTGTGAGTGCTAAGTCCATCATATGGATTCTCTAGAAATAGCTGGTGAACCTAAGAAGCCTCTTTTGGGGACACAAGGATGCTGAAGGGACTGGAACACGTGCCTTAGGAGGAAAGGCTGAGACACCTGGGGCTCTTTAGTCTGGAGAAGAGAAGCCTGAGAGGGGATTTGATCAATGTTTATAA
>JANIJG010016558.1:0-33583 GCA_024611175.1 Megaceryle torquata | reverse complement strand
AACTGGCTGCTCATGGCTTGGATGGGCATATACTCTGCTGGATAAAACACGGGCTGGATGGCTGGGCCCAAAGAAGTATCATGAATGGAGTAAACTCCAGCTGGCAGCCCATCACAAGCAGTATTCCCCAGGGCTCAGTACTGGGGTCACTTCTGTCTGATACCTTTATCAGTGATCTTCATGAGGAGATAGAGGGCACCCTCACTAAGTTTGCAGAAGACACCAAGTTAGGTGGGTGTGTTGATCTGTTTGAGGGTATAGAGTCTCTGCAAAGGCATCTGGACAGGCTGGATCGATGGGCCAAGGCCAATAGTATTGGATTTAACAAGGCCAAATGCCAGGTTAGGGGCCACAACAATCTCCTTGGACTTTGGAACAGGCTGCCCAGGGAAGTGGTTGAGTCACTATACATGGCTGTGTTTAAAAGCTGTGTAGATGTGGTGTGTGGGGACATGGTTTAGCAGTGGACACATAGAGTAGGATTATTGGGTGGACTTGATGATCTTGAATATCTTTTCCAACCAAGATGATTCTATGGTTCTGTTTCCACAAGGCCCTGATAAGCAAGAACTTGAAAGTTGTGTATATACATAAACATATATGTACATATACATACATGTATGTATATACGTGTACATGTTATACATATAAAAAGAGTAAAACAATGTAGATATGTAACTGCACTCTGTGGCAGTGTGCTATCAAAGCCAGTCATTGATTCAGTACCATAGATAATAACTGCAATGAAATTGCACTAGGGTCAGTTTTCAGTTGTACTGAACAATGCAAATTCTGCATGAAAGTCAAAGTACTTAAGATCCTCAAATGTGCTAGAACTCAGGTTTCTGCCATTCTTTTTTATCTGCTATTTAGTGTGCAAACACAGGTATGCTGTCACAGACTGCAGTTCCAGTCAGATTTGTTGTTATCTCAACCCATTGAGCCCCATGTTTGACACCATAAAGGACTGATATGGTTTAACTCCAGCTGGCAACTAAGCACCATGCAGCTGCTTGCTCACTTCCCCTGCCCCCACCAGTGAAATGGGGAGGATAATCAGAAAAAAAGGTGAAACTCATAGGCTGAGTTAATAATAGTTTAATAATTGAAATAAAATAAAATATTTAAAAAAAAAATAAAGAAAAGCAAGGTAACAAAAAGAAAGAGATAAATAAAAACCCAAAAAAGAAAAATGATGCACAATACAGTTGCTCACCACCTGCTGACCAATGTCCATCCAGTCCCCAAGCAGCAATTAGCACCCCCTGGCCAACTCCTCCAGTTTATAAGTTCATATATTGGGCATCACATCCTATGATATGGCTAGTTCAGGTGAGTTGTCCTGGCCATGCTCCCTCCCAGCTTCTTGTGCCCCTTCTTGCTGTCAGAACACATAAAACTGAAAAGTCTTTTATTTAGGATAAGCACTACTTGGTAATGACTAAATTATCAGTGTATTATCAACCTTATTCTCATACTAAATCCAAACCACAGCAGTGTGCCAACCACTAGAAAGAGATTTAACTCTGTCTCAGCTCAAAGAAGGATGACTCCCAGCTTCAACTGTCTATGAAAATGCATTTGGAAAACTTTCTTTATAATACTTCTGGTAGTGTTTGTATTTAAACAAGAGAAGTAAATCTGGTACCATTTGCTTAATGATTCATGATGTAATTTTATCGATAATGAAGTATTTAAGCACCTGAAAAGGCCATTATTTTTTTTAATGTGCATTTACATGACAGTACCTTTCTGATAAAAAGTGGCAAAGAAAAATATTTTCCAGACAGACTTTAATTTGGCATGTTTTACTTCTATCAGAAAAGATGATAGTTAACATAAATGTATAGCTTTACACTGAGGTGAAGGAGATATTGTCAAGGATTGTAGTGAACTACACTCACATGACTGCACTCACAACATATCTTCAAGCAAGTGTAGTCCCTCTTACGAATGGGAACAGTGACATAAAGTGTGATATGAGGTAGATTAGCTGCATCTCAGTGTCTTCTGGCAGCCCATTATGTTCATGTCATGTTCTTGAATTTCATTTACAGATAAGCTCTGTGAGTAATTGTAGCATGCATCTAAAAATTGTAATCTACTTTTGATGTATGGAAACAGGAAATTAGATTGAGAGGATCTTTCAAATGACTTTGTATGTTATTTAGCTTCTGAGTATGTGATTTTCCACAAACAAATCTTTTCCTCCACTGTTTCTTTTTAAACCTTTTCAGTCTCCTAACAGAATATAATTTATGGTAGGAGAAGTAAATTAGTGACCACTGAACTATTGAATGAGTAGGTTTTTGAGAGTTTTCCCTTAACGCAGTAAGATCTAATGGTCTTGCAAGCCTGGCTGATAGTAATGTTCATTATCCTAATAGTCTGAATTCCATTAATATTCCATCTTAAACATCTGTAATTACTATTCAGATTATATTTAACTTAAAAGCAGCATCTAAGTAGATCCCACCTTTCTCCCACACATCTCTGTCACATGTAAGATGTGATTAGAAAATGGATTATATGATTTCCTAATTGTTCCTTAAAAAAAAAAAAAACAACCCTTGTGAAATATGATAAACAGAGCATTCAGTATGAATATAGTACAGTTCATCTTTCTGTTTAAGAAATAATTTCCAGAATTAACAAAAGAAACTAACTTTGCACCCAGACTTCATAAACCAGGATGACATCTTTCTGCATTCTGGAGCAGTTGGTAGAAAATTTTAGTACAGGTTCAGTCAATATATGTTCAAGGAAATCCTCTGAAAATGCTAGTCTCAGATATTAATAAAATACTGCCCATCAGCATGGCTGCATTGGAGAACTAAATGTCAGAGGAAACTGTGGAAAAAAGAATCATCTGAAAGATTCTTAATTTCAGGGACTTTTTTTTTTTTTAGGAAATCTCAGGTTTAAATACTAACATTTGCCAGTTAGATTTGATTTTGTTTGGTTTCTGAGTGTGCTGACAAGAAGTTTCCTTCCTCACTTCACATTAAACATAGGCAGTCTACCTAGATGACATTTCATCCTGTTATAACTTGTAAATGACTATTCTATGGATTCATCTCTGTTCAGAGCTACACCTACAGTTACCATCAGCAACATAAAAAAACTATAAGGGTCATGCTTGCAAATTGCCCACTTAACAATAGTAATAGATGAAATTTCACATCATTATGAGAACTGTTAGGGAAGAGTGTTTTGCAAGCACCTACTCTCCCCCTCTGATGTATTTGCTCTACTTTGGGAATTAAAAGGTATCTTTGTATAATACTTGTGGTAAAATGAAACACTGCATATATCCCCTCTTGCAGATAGAAAATGAATACTGAAGATGTATTTTATTGCATTATTGCTACTCTGTGCTATCTCTGACATTGCACAAATATTATTAAAACTGAAGATTGGTCATAATATGTTTAAGATTTAGTTGAAGAGGAGTTATGTGTATAGATTTTCCATGTTCAAGCAGTGGACTAGCCCCTCTGGAAGGTACAAGTATTTACTAACAAATCCCCTTCACTGGGAATTATCTTTGCTAAAACTAGCCTTGCATTCACTTCTTGGCTGCTTTTCAAAGTAAAACTCAGAAAAATTATTTCTGTGAGTTGGACTTGAAGGAGCTACCTATATTCTAATGATCTTTTGGTGACTGATGCCTGGTTTTATTTCATAGAATCATAGAATCATCTAGGTTGGAAAAGATCTCCACGATCATTGAGTCCAACTATCAACGCCACTCCACCAAGTCCACCACTAGACCATATTACCAAGCACCACATCTATACAGCTTTTAAACATGTCCAGGGATAGTGACTCAACCACCTACCTCCCTGGGAAGCCTGTTCCAACACCTGACAATCCTTTCAGTGAATTTTTTTTTTCCTGAATGTCCTGTTTAAACCTCCCGTGGTGTAGCTTGAGGCCATTCCCTCTTGTTCTATCACTAGTTACTTGTGACAAGAGACCAGTGCCTACCTCTCTACAATGTCCAGTCAGGTAGTAGTAGTAGAGAGATAAAGTCTCCCCTCAGCCTCCTTTTCTTCAGACTAGATAGCCTAGTTCCCTCAGCCCCTCCTCATAACACTTGTTCTCCAGGCCCTTCACCAGCTTATTTGCTCTTCTCTGGACCTGCTCCAACACCTCAGTTTGCCACAGTGAAAGGCTTGGATGTCTATGATGTTTCTGGATTTCAGCAGAAGACAGAGACGGTGATAGAGAACACACTTTATTTACCTTGACATTGGTGTTTGAAAAACACTCATAGGAAACTGAAACAAGAACTTTTGTTTTGAAGGTCCCGAAAGTGTTCTTCCAAAGCATTTTCAGCTAAACCCATACTACACTATGGGCTTAGCCCCAAAATTCACTGACAAGACTTCACACCTTTAAGTTCTGAGAACTGATAAAAAGGGCTCTTTCTGTGAGACACTTTAATGACTCAGTCTGAGATGCTCAAGGACCATGTTATATATAGTCATTTTAAAGAAAGCGTTTTCTGGAAGGCCACTTTCAAGGGACCATAGTTGACAAAAGTTCATTTGTTTAGAGTCAAAAACTCACATATATAGAAAATTATAGTTCATATATCTGGATGCCTTCAATTTAAGTATACTCTAGGTTTTCTGTTGCAAAACACCTTTCCTGTCATGCTTCCTTTCCTGAGTTCTGCTGCTTTGTCCTCTTTAGGTGCTCAGTCTTGCACATCCTAGTAAAATATCATGCCAGTCAGATGTACCTGTAGATTGTCAGCAAAAGGGACAAAATACAAAAGAATGATACAAAAAAATAATAGTACATAATATTTATAGCTGACATTTTTCATTTATATCCATCTTACAGTGCAGAACTAGTACTCCACCAGCAGCAGATTCCACTAAGCATGATGTGACTTTGTTTGATCCTTTGATTAAAAACCATGCATTCATAGCTGTACATTTTGTAAGTCACACCAATATACGTTATTCCTTAATGAATGGTACAAAATAGGTTTTTTTAGATATTCACTTAAAGGTAATGATATTTGCTTGAGAAATTATCCAGAAAGACACTTAAATATTTTAGACAATATCTGATTAAACCTTAAAATAATTATGGAGACATTTTTGATATAAAGGCATGTTTGATTAATCTTTTATCATTTACAAATATTTATTTAAAAAAAAGTCTTGTTTCAAAAGAAAATTTCATTAAGAAAAAGTAAAATTATTTAGAGAAACTCTGCTGGTCAAAATGAAACAGAAAAGATGTGAAGCTTGAATCAGTACCTTCTATCAGCCTTCTATCAACTTCTATCTTTTAGCGTCTGTGATGTAAATGTTATATTAATTGACACTTTTCTCTCTTGGTCATAGAGTCTTAAGTTATTTCTGACCATAATTTTTCTTCCTGTTCTTGCTGTGCAGAATGAAAATATCAACCTGCAGCCTACTCACTATGGTTTATCATTTCTTCCTACTAGAGAGAGGTTAGTGACTTTATCAACTAATAAACTAATTGAAACTCTTTCAAGCCCAGACTAGGCAAAATGCTTTAGAGTTGCAAATATATTCTATTTAATCTTAACCTCAATCATTTCTACTGAAATTATTTTGGAAGTATCAGTACAGTTAACTAAGTAGGAAGTTGGGAAGGGTTGGTAGTACTGAATATGAAAATAATAATACTTGATCATCAGTAGCAATGCCTTCAGCTGTGAATTTCTAGTCCTACACTGGAAAGCAGCTAAAACTGGTTTCTAGGGCTCCTATCTTTTCTTGAAAATTTCTACACTTGTTCACATCCATATAAAACACCACATTTGAAGACTACTGAGCGGAAAGAGAATAATTTTTTTTTAAATCACGTTCAACTGACAGTCTCCTAACCACTAAACAGAACACTTGAGAAAGAAGAAATCTATTTATTTTCCCAACTGGAACACAAATGCAGGTAAATTACTGTCATATACATGCTTAGACCTTGTAGTATCAGGGAATTTTTTTGTAATGTGATTTATCAAGCTGGGTAGCTGCTCCACAATGGAATTTTTCCTTTCCTTTAATTATATATTTCTTAAATAAAAATTGTCAGGAATTTTAATTAAAGGAAAAAGCATGGATTAACAGATCTGGAATCTTTAGCAAATGACTTAACTTTATTATTGCTCATAAGTACTTAGGAGACTTTCTCACCTGGGAAGAGAAAGTTTGGGCTCAACATGTGTGTGGTGCAAATATTAGCTGCAGAACTAGAAGGCACTTTTACTTTTAGACATATATTTTAAAGACAAATGAATAAATTAAAGTGTTATTTCTCTTAAATTCTTCACTAAAATACTAGAAGAAACAGTTTCCCTAGGTGGCAGTAGTATCAGGTAGCAAATATATATGAAAGTTGACCCCTCAATGAAAATAATACAAAAATTTCTGACAGGAAAATGTTATTATGGAAAAAGAAGAATGAGGAACAACATCTTTTCAAACATTTCTATTCAAAGAATTATATCCCTTACACTGTTCTGTACAGATGTGTTCATCCATAAGGATCATTCTGTATTGTAAAGCCAGCATGTGGCCTAAAGCTACAATTCTTAATATTTTTTTGTGATCCTGATAACACTTTGACATTGTTAAACAAACTGTGTTAATATTTTTTTTCTTTTTTATCTTTCCTTTTTCTAGTAAAGGAATTCTCATTTTTTTTAGTAAGCATGTTCAACACAAATAATGACACATAATCTTGTGGTTATTGCTGTGGAGCCATACATTTTTCTCTTTTCACTCATTTAAGGCTTGATGCAGTACCCGTGGAAGTCAATGGAAGGTTATCAAGACTTACAGGAATAATTTGCCACAGCTAAACATCTGCTTTATCTTCAGAGATATGTAAGTAGTAGTCATGTTTGAATTACATAATATGTTTTATACTAGTAACTGAAAATTAGGAAGAATTATGTAAGTACAGATTAGATTTTTTCTTTTTAAAAATAATATAGTGTTTGTTTTGTTTATTTTTAATTTGATGTAATCATTTGACCTGCAATGTTTTGGATGGTATTCTCTGCTATTTTGCAATTATTACATGAAAATAATTATGTAAATTATTATTTTATGATGTAATATGGGAGAAGCATAATATATGATCTTAAGTTTTATATGAAAAGGACCACAGTTATTGCTAGAGTGTTTTCATTTTTTTCATTTTTTTCTGATTAAAAATTATTTCCTTCATACTTCCTAAATAATTAAGAGTTTTGTTTAAAAAATTAAAGCATTGAGAGAGGAAATTACATGGTCATTTGATTATTTAACAGAAGTCTTTATTATGAATCCTGAGTAATCTAGTGATTTCATTAGTTCACAAATGGAGTATTTCAAGATTATGACATTTGTAGTTTATGAGAAGATAATCAGGCAAGGCCATTTATATATATAATCATATTTAAAGAAGGAATTTTTGTGATTATTTAGTCACAGAGGTAAAGATTGCACCATACATTTAAACAGACTTTAGCCCTGCTATTGTAAGCTTTTATCAGGAGTTACATATAGCTGTGTTTCAGGAAATGCTCATTCTGTGGCTAACAAAATGGTCCAGATTTCCCTTTCTAATATTCCAGTCCATCTGCTAAAGGAGTTACTGCTTCTTATTAAACGGAATGAGATTTGCAGAATAAGTTATCAAGTCACAGAAATCAACAGAAAGAAGTTTAGGCCAGTATGCATGGTGAATAGATTGTCTATTTTTTTTCCAAAAATATGTAAGTAAGATGAGCAATTGACCAAATATATTTATTACTTTCATTTACTAAATTTACACATTTGTGTGAATTTAGAGACCCTGGATGGATTTTAGATCAGGGTCTTCGCAGTCAAGAGAGAAAAAATTTGGTAGCATAGGCTAGAGACAAAACTAATTATATACAGGTAATAAATATAGCTCTGCAAATGTGCCTCAAGTCTTACTTACCTTACTATGCAAGCAGTTTTTACACAGATGTAAAAATTTGCCTTACTCTTCAGCAGATGTTAATATCATCAGTCTGGAAATACTATTTGTTCTTCTGTGTCTCCTTTGAACTGACAAGTACAAACCCTTTTTAAACATAAAATTAAAAAAAAAAATGCCAAGCAGGAAAAAAAAGAAATATATAACTTCACTTTGAACCAATGTTATGCAGCAGTTATTTAATTAAGGATAAGAACAGGCACCAAAATAGAATACCAAATTCAGTTTGAAACTTGGCTGTGAATTTGGGTAGACAGACTGCAAATATGAAGTTTAGAGATAGAAAGAGTCTCTAGGCTGTCAACCTTTAAAAGAGATATGGAGTTTATATGCCTCAAATTTGTTAACACTGAGGTATATAAAAAGAAATTAACTTTTAGAAGGCAGACAACTAGAATCTTCTGAAAGAAACGAGATCCCATTATGGTTTTTCAAATAGAGTATGGAAAATTAAGACATCCAGAACTGATAATTACATGTGAATATTTTTATCAGTGTCCTTGCTCTGATGAAAAGACAGATGGTATCAGTAGGTGATCTGGCAGACTTCAGACCCTTTGAAAAGAAATATAAAAATGAAGAAGTTATGCAGGGACTTTCAAAGAAAGACAAACATTTGAATATGGAAATCTGAGAACAGTTCAATAATTTTACAAATTTTATAATCTTAAATACTGTTACAGCTCCTTCAAAAGATGATCCCCTAGACTTGTTTAAAACAAAAGCTTAGTGATAGAAGAGGGCTGTCTATGGACTCAGTGCATGTTGTCTCTCTATCATTACGGATTTTTCCCTTTTATGGATGAACACATTCCAATTTCTTTGATTTGAAGATCCCCAAAAGTAATTCCTCCAATGATAGCTACTTTTAGAATTGTCTCGTATTTCAGCTGATATCTACTATCTGGATGCAAGCTGGAAGTTTCAACAGTATGCTAATCCACAAATTAGAGAAGTGTCCTGCTTACCTATACTTTCATTATGAATAAATATTTCTGGTTCAGAGAAGGATGACCAGTCTATATTTAGTTAATATGTTTGTACCAAGATACAGATTGTTATTAAAACTTACTGCTTAAGTAACAAGTTTCAGAAGTTATGCATGCAAGCATGGTTTATCTGTTTAAGGTTTTGTGTGTTTCTTTCTCTCCAGAGATATTGCATAAGTATTTGAACTTTACAACTTCACTTCTACAATTTGAAAACTAAAAAAAAAATTTTTTTTTTAAATAATAGCAAAAATATGGACAGTTTTCAAACCACAGTACAATGGAAAAACTTACAGATAAAAATTACTTGAACACGTGTGAAGAGAGAAACTGTAGTTTATGGAAGTACAATTGAATGATATTTGCACAGCTCAGCTAAAATGAGAGTAATGATGATGTTGTGGCAGACAAAACCTATCATTTTAATTTGTTTAAAAATGTTGTGCACTGACATTGTTTTGCTAGTATACAAACCCCACACTTTTATTTTGCCCAGTTAGTTATCTGAAACTGACCTTTAGCTCTGGAGCAGCTTTCTCGCAACTATGCAAAGTACTGATGTAGGGTCTCTCCTGTCTTCCATGCAAAGGCAAGATGTTATAGGATACAGAACTATCTTTCATCATCTGTTTATGTAGTTTGGGTTTTCTTATATCTTTCCTTACAAAGGAATTTTATGTGAATGTTTCTATGATTGTCAAAGGCAAAAATAAGATAAAATTAAGCCAGAAAAGGTGTATGATTTGATTTTAACAAGGCAAATATAAATTTATTAGATACCAATAATCTACCTTGATATACCATATTGGGACACATTTTACATTTTTGTGACAGGCTTACATAGCAGTATAACAGATCTTTGAACATGTATCTTCTGTGAATATAAAATAAGAAAAAAATTAGAAGGAGATTTTGTACATGTGAATATACATATTTGTTTTATTAAGGGCTATGTTGTGATGTATTATAGATATCTATCTTCTATTTTTACACAGAAAGTGCACTTTCAGCTTCTAAATCTTAAATTAAACTGCCATGCACTACTAAAAAAAAAAAAAAAGAAAATAAATAAAATGTACTGAAATAAATTGCCTCTGAAATAGATATAAACTTTGTAAGAATTATCATACTCTTAGATGTAGTAGGGAAGGCAAAATATGAAGGAACTATTAAATCCATAGCTCAGCGATTACAAAATAGTATTTCTGTATCTGTGGTACATGAGATTTCAGCACTCTGAGACATCTGTAAAACCAAGGAATCTGTAATGATAACTAAGGGAATTAGCAAACAGATTAAGGACTAGACTGCTTACCAGGAGAGCTAAAATGTTCACAGTTACTCACATAGACATATTCCCCTGGATCCTTCTGTAAGTGAATGTTCTCCCTTGGAACTAAGGCTGGTGGAAGCTAGTCTTCAAGAACTATACCAGATAAACTCAGCATATATCACACATAGTTATGTTTGAATGTAATGACATATAGTAGACACTTGAAAATTATTTCAATATGTCTGACTTTTTATACACCTGTAATTTCAAAGAATAACAGCAGTCTGAGCTATAAATGCAACTTTTAACAGACATAGATGGTGTCACCTAATTTGATGATCAGAGCCCTGGGGGTCTAATCCAAATTATATAAAGGCCTTTAGTGATACAGTTCTTATCAGCCCCCTGCAGAAAATATAGCCTGCCAATCCATCACTCTCCTCTATCTCAACCAATTAACAAAGATGGCAAAGAGTAGATAATAGATACAATCACTATATCCTTTGAATCTCCACAAATCTTTCCCCTTCAATTCAGGGAATAGCAATGGTCTTTATTTTTTATAAATATGCAACATATGTTTTGCCTGAGACATGCTATGGTGAGATAAACTAGCAAAAATGAGTCTTGGAAACAGAGCCTTGCTGCCATAATCCAGTTTTTTAACAGGTGAAAGACTCATAAAGCAGTCATCTGCTTTGCAGTAGAAGGTGATTCCTATTGCTGAGAAAAAAAAAAATCACAGCTCTCCTTTTGATCATAATGCTTGTTATCTTTTACATCTTCCTTTCATGTAAAGACAATAAAAAGAAAAATCCAAAACTCTTTTGATATCTACACAGTGAAAAGCCAGTAGTACACCTATTTTCAGGCACATATAACAAGGGGAATAAAACCCTCCTGTAAACTGTGCATTGGCAATAGCATTTGCAAGTACATTTCTTGTCCTTCCATCATTGTCTTTGCTGGAAATGCAAGAGTTGCAAATACAGAGTTACCAAAATTTAATTCAACAGTGTTAGATAATATAAGTATATAAATGTAATTTACCAATATTATATCAATAGTTATATTATCATATCTGTTACTGTAATGACATATATAAGTATCATAGGTTTTTAAAAATAAGTATAATTCATAGTAGTATAAATGCATAAACCCAGTATTTTTGTATTTTTAAGTGTGAACTTCTATTAACTCACTTTCCTGCCTCATTCTGTCACATTTTAATTTGTCTCTATTTTTTATGAAGTATTTGATTGACACACAGTATCTAGTAAAGACTGCTACCTGAGGTCCAGTGTTGGAAAACATGTGCATTTATTTGACCACTGTGTCCAGAACACTCAGACATAATGCTATGATGTTTAATCTAACATTTAATCTAACGTTTAATCTAACTAAGTCTAGTCATGAACCTAAGTGACTGCATATCAGATCTAATGCTCATAAACTCAATCCACATCTTCTCATTCAGTAGACATTCAAGTTTGTGTCTATACTAAAAATATTAGCAACTGTTTTCCCCCATAAAAAGGTAGATTTCTGTTGCATTGACATTAAGGTGCAAATATTATTCTTCTTGAAAAAGGAAAGGCCTAAAAGCTAAAGGTGTAATATGACTGAACTTTGAAGTTCCCATCACATTAAGAAGCGATAAGCTTTGTGAGGGCTTTAGTTAGTCTTAGAAAAAGGAAAAAAAAAACCACCTATAAAAAAACACCTTAATTTGCTGAGGGAGCAGAAAATAAAAAGAAAAATTACTAAGCAGAAAATAAAAAGAAAAATTACTAATCTCACTTGTTGATTTTTCTGGGCTAGGCAGTTGAAGTGGATAATTCAGAGTAGTTAAAAATTAATTTACATATAATTACCTTGAAAATCTTTGTTCTCGGTTGTGCAAGGTTTTTATCCGCTATATGTGAAATGAAATTCAAATCCCTGATCTGTATAACTTACCATATACCAAAAGACTGTTGTCTAAATTTAAACACTTTCAACAGAATCATTGCATAATTGAGTTTGAAGGGGACCTCTGACGGTCATTTGCTCAAGCCTTCTACTCAGAACATGGCCAATTTAGATCCAACACTGCAGTTAGTGATCTTGTCCACTCCAGCTGTGAAAATCTCCAAGGATGGAAAACCCACAACTTTTCTGGCCAGCCTGTTCCATTGCTCTGCCACAGATGATGGGGGAGAAGTGTCTTCTTATGCAGCATTGCTTCATACTTAGGCCTGTTGCCCTTTTGCTGTGCACCCCTGAGAAGAGTTTGCCTCTCTCTTCTCCATGACACCCATCCCTTGGGTGGTGATAGACTGAAGAGATAGCCCATTAGCCTTTCCTTCCTGACACTAAGCAAAGTCAACATATCCACGATGTGACCCAGAGACACTGCTGTGGTTTTGCTGGACTCTCCCTACTTTGTTCATGTCTCTTTATTAAGGTTGCTAAGGCAAAGTCTGTCCCACTGCCCTGGTTGCTGATGAAGAACCAACATACAGTCTTTCCAGAAACAGGTATGTTTAAAGAAAATACATAAATGGGAGAGCACTGTGCATTCATTTTTTAAAAAGAGCAAAACCCATCTAGAATAGAATATATTTAGAATAGAATAGAATAGAATAGAATAGAATAGAATAGAATAGAATAGAATAGAATAGAATAGAATAGAATAGAATAGGAAGGGTTCATCAAGTCCAATTGTTAACCTAGCACTGTCAGGTCACCACTAAACCATGTCCCTCAGCACCATATCTATATGTCTCTTAAAATACCTCAAGGGATTGTGACTCCACCATGTCCTTGGGCAGCCTATTACAGTACTTTACAACCCCATTCTGTGAATCAAGTTTTCCTAATATCCAATATAAACCTTCCCTGGCACAACTTCAGGCCATTTCCCTTTATTCTATTGCTTGCTACTTGGGAGAACAGGCTGACCTCCACCTTGCTACAGATTTCTTTCGGGAGCAATAAGGACTCCCTTGAACCTACTTTTCTCCATGCTAAACAACCCCAGCTCCCTCAGCTGCACCTCATAACACTTGTGCTCTAGGCTCATCACCAGCTTAGTTGCTCTCCTCTAGACATGCTCCAACACCTCAATGTCCTTCTTGTAGTGAGTGGCCCAAAACTGAATCCAATATTTGAGGTGCGGCCTCACCAGTGCTGGGTACATGGCGGGCAATCACTTTCCTAGTCCTGCTGGCCACAATATTTTTGATAAAAGCCAGGATGCTACTGGCCTTCTTGGCCATCTGAGCACACTGATGGATCATATTCAGCCAACTGTCAACCAACACCCTCAGGTCTTTTCCCACCAGTCAGCTTTCCAGACAATCTTCCCCAGGCTTGTCGTGCTGTCAGGGCTTGTTGTGGTCAAAGTGCAGGTCCTGGCAGTTGGCCTTGTTGAACTCCATACCGCTGACCTTGGCCCATCAATCCAACCTGCCCAGATGCCTCTGTAGATCCTCTCTACCCTCATGTAGATCAACACACCCACCTAAATCAGAGTCATCTGCAAACTTAGAGGGTGCATTTGATCATCTCAGCAAGATTATTGATAAAGACATTAAAGAGAACTGGACCAAATACTGAGCCCTGGGGAAAACTGCTTGTGACCAGCTGCCAAGTGGATTTAACTCCATTCACCACCACTCTCTGGGCCTGACCATCCAGTTAGTTTTTACACAGCAAAACATGTCTATTCAAGCCATGTGCAGACAGTTTCTCCAGGAGAGTGCTGTGGGAAATTGAGTCAAAAGCTTTACTTTTAAAGTCCAGGTAGACAATAACCACTGCCTTTCCCTCATCCACAAAGTGGGTCACCTAGTCATAGGAGATAAGGTTAGTCAAACAGGATCTGCCTTTCATAAACCCATGCTGAAAGATGATCTGCTCCATAACCTTCCCTGGTACCAAGGTCAGACTGACAAGCCTGTAGTTACCCAAATCCTCCTTCCATTCCTTCTTGTAGATGGGTGTCACATTAGCAAACCTCCAGTCAACTGGAACCTCTCTGGGTAGCTTGGACTGCTGGTAGATGATGGAGAGTGACTTGGTGAGCATTTCTGCCAGCTCCCTCAGTAGCCTTGGGTGGATCTCATTGAGAACCATAGACTTCTGTGCATCTAAGTGGTGTAGTAGGTCACAACAAAAGAAACCAAAATCCCAGTCCAGTCTTTTCTGTTAATGATATAGAAGAAAAGAGGCTTTCAGAAAAGATCTAAGTCTGTTCAATTTTATGGAATTTTAAGTAGACCACCTCTTGTCTTTCCCCCTAGAACAGTGTTACCAAGCTCCAGACTATTTGGGATTCAAAGAGAATTTTGCAAAGGATACCATTTGTGTAGGTTTTTTCAAACTTCAGAAATCAATTGAACTGAATCATCAGTGAATTGTAAGCACATTAGTTCAGAAAATCATATGGTTCAGGACAGCTTAGTGAATGTGTGTGAATTATTAATACATTTTAAGCAAACAGTCTTGTTATTTTAATTTTTTAATCACATGATTATTTGTGAGAAATCCTGTATTTGCTCACCACTTTGGCCCTCAGAATGCAACCATGTCATTTACATGTTCTAGAAAAAATGTAACCTAAGGAAATGGCCTCTAGTTGGTAGTCTGAAAGTAAATTGAGAATAAATACTACTTTGAAGCAAAAGTATTAAGTATTGACCCAGTCCTGCAAATATGGAAGATATTTTTAACTAAATATAAGGTAAGTAATAACAACGGTCAGGTTATCAAAATGAAGTTTTAAAGCACTTATGTTTCTGTATTGGCTCCATTAACAGCTATAGACTGTTAGGGCCAAAGAAAGCATCTCTGCACCTTTATTTTCCATCCCTTGTGGCTCCATGGGTTAGTTGTGCTAGCACCTATGGGGTAATTTATCTCTTATCTGTATTTCCCATTAGCAAGGAAAATGGACAAAATCAAACTATGACACATGAAATGTAACGCATATACATTTGATGAAGTGCAGTCTCCACACTATACTCTAGACTGAAATCTTATTTACACACTGAAGATCACACTGATGCAAAACCATACAGCTATAACATATCTATTATATTGCATATGTGCGTGTATATTAGTACTGAAAGTAGAAGAAAAATGAGAACAGAGGCTATTGGTCAACAGAAATTACATTTTAAGAATTCTGCTCTACTTTTTACTTCTTCTGTCAAAATACTTAATGTTTCCCTTCGAGGAGATTCACACAGAATAAGACAGATCCCCTGAATATGTGAGTGAAAGAACTGGCTTTATAAGCAATGAGATCCCAGAAACGTCTCTTGAATTTTATCTTTCCTTTTTACACTGCTGAATCCATCTTTAAACACATCTGTATGTCAGAACGGCAACCATATCCTCTTCAGGCTACTCTTCAGGTTTGAGGCACTGGAGAAAGCATTTGGCAACTTGTTTAAAACTGTGTACCTATCAGGACCTTTGTAGCCAATATGATCCCTCGTGATTGTCATTGTTTGGGATTTTCCTGGAGAGTTGTATGGAAGATAAGGTGGAGTCTTGTGAAAGGCATAATGTGAAAGACAGATATTTCTGTAACTATTTTTTTTTTTTTCTATTAACAAGCAGATAATAAATGCTGATATATGACATGGGGCAAGCTCACACAAGTCACCAAAAGCAATTCTACGTGTACGTATGTGTGAACTGAGAGGCATCCTGAGTAGATAAAATGAGACCATCTGCATTTTATAGAGAAGTTAAAGAAGACAGGAGCCTCTGGAAGAATGACAATACCTCGTCAAGGAAAAGTCACTTTAAGCTGTTTGATTTAATATTTACTCCACAGGAATTCTCTTTTTTCCAAATGATAGTTAACATCTCTGACCATAAACTTGCATGTCAGCTGGTTCTCTCTGTCTTCCTGAAATTAGTAGTTGGATTAATTGGTTCCATTACTGTTTAAAGGGTCATATAGCTTGAACAGAAAGCAAAGCTCACTACTGCAACAGATGACACTGTCACATTATGAGCAAGATTGATACAACACCAACATAGAACAACCACTCACTAGGTGTGTGATGTCTCTTCTTCCTTTTAGTTCATTAAATATATGATACTTGTTTTCACACACTCTAATCTTAAACAAAATGATACACAGATCCTCAAAGTGATTTGTACCATCTCCTTCACAAGGACAGCCTTGCACCAAGTGACCTCAAGAATGAAAGGTGCCTTTCTCCTGATAGTCCTCCTAATCCTGTACAAGGAGAAGACCATGGCAGGGGAATGATGTCAGAGAGACAAGTTCCAATATATATGCCTGCTGGAACTGTTTCTGGGCCTTTTTTTGTTTGTTTGTTTATCAGGACTGTCCTGAAGATTTTTCAATCCAGTTTATGGATTTTATTTTATTTTATTTTAGTCAGTTAGGAATATACAAACTTGCATGTGTTTAGCTCAATTGTCACTTAATTATTGCATATTTTATACATCTACTGGATCACTACGTTTCATAAACCTTGTTCTTAACACTCAAAGGAAGTGTTTTTCCAGAGGTTAGTGTTTGAGCACAGTCTTCCAGTACACCTTTGGGATTGTTCCAGACAGAGATGCCTGTCAAGTTGCTTCACAATGACTGTCAGTATTGTCTTCTAAGGCTCCTCTGGGAACAATGTGTTTCTTGAAGCATTTGTAAGCATTAGTGGTATATATGTTGATATATTAGCAAAATGTTATTATAGAAAGAGAACTAGGGTCTTAAATTAAGCTGACTTGACCTTATATGAAACTGCAGACAAACAATAATTTCTGCCATCCTGTAAATAGGTATTCAGAAGCATGCTTAAAAACATATTGCCAAAATGGTGCTTTTTTTTTTGAATTTTCAAATGAATTTTTTTTTTCCTCATTTCTTGATTTAAATAGATTATTGAAATGTTAATGTGGTAAAGAGCTAAGTTTTTACTACACTTAATGTTACAATCACCTAGCCAATTCAGAAACTAAATTAAGCTTTTGATAAAAATTCAAGCATACAAATTAAGTTAGTGCTAAGATATATTTAAATTCTGTAAAAAGGCTACAGAAGCTTTATACAATCCACAGAAAATGACAAGGGTCAATTTAAGAAGAAATTATGTTGCTAGGAAACAAGAACTGCAAGAAACCCCAACGATGTTTCCTCATTTTAAATAGTAAATGGATTAAGAAATAATAAATGTAAATTAAGAAGTAATAAACCCAGGTAGGTCAATGAGTAGGTTTGTGTGAACTTATGGAAAACTCAATGCAAATGTAAAACTTCTGGATCAAACTCTCTTTTATGCTACTGCAACTGCATATATAAATAAAGAAAAAGAAGACAGCAGATTCAACCCCATATATTGAATCCAGGTTCTGATTTATATTATACAGGGCATTAACGTCTGCAAAACTATTATGGAAATGCAAATACATCTGGTACACTAAATCTATTACAGTTTCATATAAAATATAATAAAAATGAGAAGAATAAAAAAGTGATTATTGCCCATCATAAACTTTGAAAGGTAGAACTGGATTTTAACTACCAAAGTTAGGGATTCATCAAAAGATTAATTGTCTACACAAAATTCAACATTTCACAACAAATCAAAAATACAACTGAAAGGAGAAAAGAATAGATAATGCTGCATCTCCACAGAAAAATGTTGTTGTCTCATGCCTCAATACTATTTTGATCTCATCTCACTTCCTTTAAACCAATCCAAAATGCATTATATTTTTCATGTAAATTTCTACTCTTTTTTCACTATCTCTGAATTTTTCTTTGTTTTCAAATGGTATCTCAGCCTAACTTTAGTATCTTTTCTGTCAGATTCATCTGTTTAAATCTACCTTCTCAATACTAGGTCTTAGCTCTCAATCTTCCATTTTTATTCTAACATTTTGGTTTTGCTACTTTGGTCTCCAAGTGGCAAACAGGGTGAGTTCTAAATAAAATATTAGTGAACTATGGATCCATAAGATAAACCCTTTGATTCAGTCAGAAAAAATTTTAACAGTAAACAAAGAAAAGTATGTCACAGAAAAAAATAGTTGCTTCAATAATAGATTTAACCATGCCTCTCTGATGACAGCCATTTTGTGAAGATATTTGTTCTTATATTTCTTGTATTTATGATACACAATTACAAAGAATGAACATGATCATTAACATGGTAAAAAAAGACTGGAAAATACCTCTGGAAGTAATTTTATCCAACCTCCTTCTCTTAGAGAGTCAAGTGAAACAGGTTGGATGAAGGTCTTGCCTGTTGAAAATACTTGCATGTTTGAGTGCATTTCAAAAGTTATGCCCAGTGGAAAATTAAAACATTTAATTTTTGTTTTGGTTTGTTTTTATATTTTTCACAATAAATTTTTAGTTTGTGGGGCTGAGTTAGACAATAGCAGACATACATGATATGTTGCTAACTCTGCGATTAGAGGTGAAAAATCTTTTTAATTGTAAATTTTCTGATAACTAGTATTTGATTTTTTCCAAAATTAATTAATGTTGTATTGGTTACGTACTACATCTCACAGCTCCAGGTGTAGAGAAGGAAAGACTGAGATTACAAAATTTGAGATTAAATACCTGGATCAGATAAAATAGAGAAGATTTAAATTTAGGTCTTCCACTTCTCTGAAGAATATTTTGTTAATCTATTTGTTAAGTATTCAGTAACAGCTCCTGTAGAGTGTTTTATTTTCCTGTGGGGAAACCTGTAACAGCCTCTAGTTTATCCTTGTGCTAGTGAGCAGGAGAGGGAGGAGATATTTGTTTCAGTGATGAGGGAATTTCTTGTTTTTATCTTCCCTTAAGAAAGCTCCAAATTTTTCCCAGGAGCCAGATCCTAGAGGGTAGGTGAGAATGTGATGGGAGAACATAAAGGTCACTTACACTACTTCTACTGCAATCTGTGCAAGGTCTAATGTGCTAAAGCCAGTTGCAAGGTGCATGGCTAAAAGTGCTATTTAAGCGCATCATGGCCTTTAAGGTGGAAGTTGTCGTTTCCTCCAACCAGCTGAAAAAAAGGATTGTTGCTTTTTCTGTTCATTTATTTCTAAAACAGAGGATGTTGTAAGGTAAATGATTGCCTCACAAATGCACACTACATCAGACAATATCAATAACCTTTGTAATTTACCCCCTTTTTTAATACAGAGATTTGCTTTCTACATTTATCATAGATACACAGATTTATCATCCCCTTAAGCAAGCTCTACTTTTGTGGATACTTTTCACTTCTCAGATCTTGCCACTAATTCCTGCAATGATGACTTTTATTAATATTTATGTTCTATCCAGTGAGACAACTTGCTTTTCAGAAAAGGTGGTTGTGGTGAATAATCATTATTCATCTGTGCAGTAATTCACATCAGGTTGAGCATCAGAGGTGATGTTAGCCTGAGGGAGTTTATTGACTTAAAAGAGATAGACAGTTCCTATTTAAAGGAGAACTTGTTCCCATGAAATCTGATTTTGCTAATACACGAGGTCAGATCACATGTATTTGGTCAGTTTTGTACTGAAGCTTCTTCTGACAACCTCAGGTGAATACCCAAATAGGAAATCACAGTCTATATGTGTAAAACAGCAAAGTTCCAAATATATGCAACAATTGATTTTGGTTTGTTTCTACATCTTCTAATAAGGATTTTGTTTCCCCTGTTGACTGTTGCACCTGACATATTTCCTGCAATATTAAGTGTGAGAAGGTTCTCATTAATTTGTATGTACTTAAGTAATAGATTTAAAAAGAAAGATAGATTTGTTTTTGTTTATTAGCAGAAGAGTATGTTAAAAAACCCAGTATTTATCGTCTTAGTCATGTGTGTTATGGTTATAGAAGTATAAAAAGCAATACTATTTACACTGAAAACGAGCAAGCAAAAGAATTACAGTAAAAACTGTCATTTTTGAGAAACCAATTGTTTATAAATGTTGATGACATAATTCTTCCTATGGATTGTGATGGTGTCTCAGGAGCTAAAGCCTCCAGAAACCACTCATGAAGATGAAATAAAAGAAAAGATGATTTGCAAGTAAGACTTTCTAAATCTGTTGTGTATTTTGAGAAAGTTTAATCTATATGATTTTGAAAATACAGTTCCTGCTAATTAATGCAACTGTTGGGTGAGTCAGGATTTGTCTGAACATAAATATAAAGGAGTCTGAGATAAAGAAGATAAATCAAATGCTTCTTTATACACAGTCAGAATAGTTGATGGAACTGAAACACTTCACAATTCAAAGATTGATTTGCAAAACATTTAATTAGTCAGTCAAATCAGATTCTCTGAAAGAAAGTTAATTACAGAAGCTTAGGGAGAAGAGGGCATTTGCATGAATATGGGAAACATTTATGCTAGACATGATGGAAAATGCATAGGTTTAACTCTAAGAAGATAGTTACTGAATGAAAACTTAGAAACATAGAAAAAAACAGGAAGAAGCTTTCCCCTGCTAGTTAAGTTGTTGTCCACTACAGGAATCACAGAATCATAGAAAGGTCTGGGTTGGAAGGGACCTCTAGAGGTCATCTAGTCCAACCTCCCTGCTGAGAGCAGGGCCATCTTCAACTAGAGAATTTTGGAACCTTTTTATTCTAAAAAAAGATCAACTTTAAGCTACTCATCACCTGAAAAATTCAAGTACCCTTTAAAAAAATTATATGGAGCTAAATCTGAATTTCTTTACAGCAAAATTATATACACTATACACAGCAAGCAGAGAAAAATTTGCACCTGAATGATCAAACTGAGTCTCTTAGAACTAGTGTATTATTATAAAGCTGATAAAAAGAATATTTTTTGCCTTCAAGCAATTGAGTACTTAGAATAAGGCAATATTTTTTTAAAGTATTTTAATTTGGACAGTTTTAATCTCAGCAAGTAGATATTTAAATATGACTCAAAATCTAAAAATGCTATCAATAAGGTTTTAACTTCTTGATTGTGACCAAAAAAAAAAAAAAAAAAACCCAAACAAAAAAATCCCACAAAACACACCTACAAACTAGCCCAGGTAACTTTTGCACATGAGTAGGTACCAACTTCCCTCTTCCAATAGCAGAATTGTGGGGTTTTCTTGCCTTTCTCCAGTAGACTGTAAGACCATCTGTCACTTGTAAAACCTCTGAAACCCAGAGTTTTTCAAGCTATATTATACCTCAGCTGGAAGATATTGCTTGAACAAATAAATGCTTGTTTATATGCATCCTGAGAAGACTGCTTTCTAATGAACATCAAATCCAGCTGCTGTGAGGAATTCTTTGGTTTCCCATCAGACAACTCTAGTTATTGGAATCTCATGAAACAAGCAAACAGAAACAGCAAGGGCTTTTCTGTTATTGTGGTAAAATTCAAAGTACTCATGATAAGCAGTGAACAGACCAAGGATGCAAGAAACTATAGCCTACAAGTATAGTTGTAAGTTTTTCGGAGACATTCTCAGCTAATACAGGTAGAGCTATGCCTTCCAGATGACATACTATTATACTAATTTCTGGATATGCTTTCTAAGCAGAAATTTTCTTTGAAAGAGAAAAATAAATAAAGACAATAATGAAAGTAAGGATTTTAATGTACTTACGGAGTTAGAACAAAAAAACCCAAACAAACAAACAAAAAAAAAAACCTCATTCCAATGTTTTTTTTTTCCTCTCTAAATCTGGGATTGATTCATTTCAGTGTTTTCCAAGATCACAATCTCAGAACAAACAAATATTTGAAACCCAGTTTCTGGAAACAGCTATGCATCTATCAGCCCCTCTGGATTAAAATGTTTGAAATTATTGAAATGGTCCTGTTTTTAATGAAAATCCACTGCAATTAATAAAATTCTCAGACTTAGATGATGAGTACACTGAAAACATGATGTGATCTTTCAGGTAGTGAAGTCTTCTTTCACACTGACAAAGATGCTGACAGCTATTTTATTTAAAACAAAGTACCCAGGGCTGGGCAGGAAGCCAAAATGGATTTTTTTTTTTTTCTCTTTTCCTTATCTCAGAAAAACAAAATACAGTAGCAATAATTTTATGAAGCTCTACCTCTGAGCCAAATGTGAACATCTGCTCCTTCTGCAATCCCAAGGACACATATGGCTATAATCATGTTTGAATATGAAGTTTGATTCTAACTTACTCTCTGGTTTGCTACTGTACCATAGCAAAGCATTGATCTAAGCAGTTTGTCTATCTACACAAAAGTCAAAAGTGCAGGTGTGTAGAGTGTCGTCTTCTCTGCTGTTGAACAATGTTTTGTTTTCATCCTTTATGCAGAATGATAAAGGGAAGGTCTGTGTAGTTATGGTGAATAAATAGAGGTCACAGGTCTTCAGATAACATGGTTCAGTGACATAATGAATAGAGCTGGAAGATATGCAGCATGACTTAAATACATGGTTAAATGGAAGCATTGGCCTGTACTTGGATGTTCAGTTCTGTGTAAATCCTAAATAAATCATTATTTGGATTTTGTTTAGGGTTTGATCTTGGACTTTCAATCAAGGACAGAAGACTTTCATGTCAATATGTACAGAATATAAATCAGCTTTATTCTTTTTCATTCTATCTTTCAGGTGTTTTACGCCTTGAAGGGTACTGTGGATGCTGCAGTATGGGATCTGAAAGATGTAAAAGAAAATTGTAGGCAAGTAAGAAAATAAAATAGGCGGCCAGACAAAATTGACTGAATAACCCCTTTTGGTTTGGAGGTGTTTTTTGAAACATTGAAGTAATTATTCTTTTAAACTATTGTTAAATTACTGAAAAAGGTCCTGATACAAAGATTGAAGTCAATGGAAGGACTGTCATCCACAGTGGGATACCTCAGATTTGATTCTAATTATGGCATTCTTCAGGCAAACTGATCTGGAAGTAAAAACCACTATGCTTAGTGCAAATGAGGTTTTCTCTGCTAAAATTCCTGTCTGACTTTGTCCAAAGACTTCCTTTTACATCTGCAAGTTTTACCAAAAAAACCCTAATTTTTAAAAAGATCTATGCATACACGATATCAGCCCTTCTGATCTAGTAATGGTAACCATATAAATTCAATTTTAATGAAATACACTTCTTTCTGGATTCCCAGATCATGTTTGTAAAACTTATTCACCATTCAGCTTTCAAAGGCTATTCCACAAACAAAGCAATGTGTACTCTATTAAAGTGAGCTTGACTGTAAACTTAAAACTAAGTGGGTAAACTATTCTTTTTGTTTGTTTTGGTTGGTTGGTTTTTGTTGTTGTTTGTTTGTTGTTTGTAGCTGGTTTTTTGTTGGGTTGGGTTGGGTTTTTTTGTTGAATAGTTTGTTGGGTTTTATTATTATTTGTCCTTTATTTGCTGAAACCAATTGCATTTTCTATAGCTGCAAAGTTAGTTCATTTTTTTTTTAGTTTAATAAAAAGCAGCACTTTTTCAGTACATGTTAAAGAACGTGATTTTTCCTCAAATCTGCTTAGATTAGCAGTAGGAAGCAGATTCCCTGATAAGGCAGTATGTTGTCAAAGTAGCCACAGAAAGCTGATTTTGATCTAAATAATATGCTATATAAACACCTAGTAGCTCTGGAACTTTTCTTTCCTCACTCTCAGGTGCCAAGTACAGCCATGGGAAAACCACACTGGCAAAGGTATTCTTAGTCTGAGGTGTTTTCTGATACATATATCTGTGATGAAGAATGGGTAATGTTTTCATAACCATTAAAAGTAAAATTTTCCTAGGCTTACTGGCCACTGGGTGCAGATAATGAGCTCACAGTCCTCCCTTAGGTTCAACAAAGGCATATGATTTTGTCTGACCCATACATATCTGTTTGACATATCAACTTTGCTTAGGATATTGGGGTGAGCTTATTAACAAAATAAAGTGGAGTTAATTTATTGTGACTAAGCTCTGCGTGTTCTCTGAAATAATCTACTTTTTCATTCTGAATTCCATCCTAAATAAGTGCTAAACTTTATCAATGTTTAAAGTGAAGTATTTTCTACAAACTCCTCTTACAAGTTTATAATGGTGAATGGGAGTGTTTAATGCCGCTTTTTTTTTTTTTTTACTTTGACTAATGACTGTCTATCTGATCTGCAAACAGATGTTACTTGTGTTAACATGCTGCAGACTTTACTACTTTGTGATCACTTTGTAAACTTAACTAAAAAAGGTCA
Source organism: Megaceryle torquata (assembly GCA_024611175.1). Lineage (NCBI taxonomy): Eukaryota > Metazoa > Chordata > Aves > Coraciiformes > Cerylidae > Megaceryle > Megaceryle torquata. The sequence goes on along the minus strand of JANIJG010016558.1, from coordinate 9,144 downwards.
TTTCTGTAGGGCAGAGATACTACAAGGTGAAATCAATCTTGCCGCTGTTGAAAGGAATTGTATGCTACACAGTTTGCACTTTAAATTATTTAGAGCATTAAAGCTTCCTTGCCAGCCGACGTAATTGATTTGAGAGTTGGTTCTCTAAAAAATAGCAACAAGCTACGTAAAATTTGTGATGTATTCTGTGTTGTCAGTTCACCATGCTTCTGGGCTAAAGAAATTGCTTAGAATTCCTTTAATTCATAAAGGTGTTTGAGACAAAGTTATTGTGACAATAAGCACTGTAGAAATAAAATGGTCACTAGTTCTCCATGAAATACTGGAAATGAGGATTCAGTCTACTCAGTAGATTTCATGCTTCAAACCATCCTTCAAGCCACTGGCAAAATGTATCACATATGCAGCTCCCTGAGCTAGAGAGAAAAGTCAGGCAATCATCAAATGAAGCAGAATGAAGCAGCAAATTTCACTCTGGCTTGTCCCCTCAATCTAGATGACTGGAACACTGAGCATGCAAGAAGTTATAACTCATTTAAATGATTTCCTGCCTGTTAAATAATTTGCCACCTTTTCTTTTTCATACCCTAGTAGGACAGATGAAAAATAGCATGCTAGTGGTTGGAAATCTAAAATGGTAAATGAGTTAGTCAAAAGAACATGCTAAAGCCTAGCTAGTCACTCCAGCCTTTTTGGTAATGGAAGGTTGTCCATCAGGTATCTGAACTAAATGAAATGTAAACAAAGCCTGAAGACCACTGCTTTCATTACAACTACAGTATCACCCTCTATCTTGCCATTCGAGAAGGCCAAGAACATATATATACTGTGACTTCTCAGTAAATTATGTATAAACCATTTATATGTTTGCCTATGCTCTTGGAGCTGCTGGCATGTTTGGTCCATCAAATCCAGCTGGGTATATTTTTAGCCAAAAATAAATAATTTGAGTAACAGCAGTTGAAATATAGTTTCATATCTTCTGACTGTATGCTTGTAAGCTGAACCATTCTGTTTGAATACCTCTGATCTCTATGCAGGAAAAAAGTTCCTTTACAATTCTTCATAGAGAGGTTTTTCACCTGGTAATCAATCATCTGTTGGGCATAGTCTGAGTTTATCAGTATTGGCCAACTCTATGAAGACAATAAACTATCAGTAAAACAAGTACTCACAATTAGACTGCAACAAATATGCATTTAAGGAAGAAAACAGAGTGATGACATCCAGTGCAGCAGGTCAGGTCTATGCATGTGTTCAAAGCTTAATGAAAGATTGTGAAGCATGTCATATTGGAATGGAGACTTGAAATAAATAATTTACTTACTTGTCCGCTCTGTCTCATTAAATCTTCTTTCTTGTCTTTTCCTTGTGACAATTTTATTACTTCCACAATTTATTGTTTTTATCTGTCAGTCTTTATAATTGTCCTTCATTGTTTTGAATATTCAGATGAAGCAAAACACATAGTAGATTTTTCTTTAACAATCAGCCAAATCACAGCTGTGACCATCAGCTTTTTTGTTTCCTGCCTGTTATAGGCAAGGTAAATGAACAGCGATGTTAAGATAAAACTGTAGCTTTTTTTTAATCAATTGAAGGTAGGAAGTAGCAATTGAAAAATGAACAGATAGCTGATAAGAGTTGCCCTATGGTCAGTTAGTGTCATCTTGGCATACTGAATTCTTGGAAGTCTGCTCTAGGCATAAAGCACTAAGCCTCAGCAGAAAATATTGTTTCACAGCTCACAGGGTAATGTACGGTGTTTATCTAAGTTTCTCCTTTTCATCCACACAGATATCCATATCGACATCCATACATATTCCAGATACAACCAGAAATTTGAAAAAAAATGCTGCCAGAATTAATTAAAACAGTACTAGCTCTTGTTTACTTTTCTAATTATTTTAATCATGGACAGATAAGCTGAAAGCTACTGTAGTCATTAAAATCTGGTTATTAGGAGTCGGCCAAGGTTTTTTATTTACATTATTTATTAATTGACAGCCAAAAGAACATATGATGTAAATGCTGTGCTACTTTTAAGGAATCTGATTTGGATTTATTTTTTATCTCCATCTCTGTGACTTCAGGAGAGAACTGACTTTAAGGTAACGTTTATTGCATATTACACCAGGATCAAACTGCTTGCCTTAAGTGCTAATATTCTCATTTTTAAAAGGACAATAAGTTTAATAATGTTAAAAGGACATCAAGTTTTTGGTACCTCTACCTCCCTTTTCCCACAATACATTTCTGAAACCAATTGGATCAGTCCACTAAGAGGCAAGGTTAAGTGTAGTTGATATTGAAAGGGTGACAATGATGCAAAACTATTTTTAAAACCCTTGTTTTCATTTTATTACAGATCCTTTATCAGTGACACTTCTCTCCCCTACCAAAGAAAAGAATCAATGAAAGGGATCAATTTTCTAAATCTATGGTGTATTATTTTTCATCCAGGTCCATCTCTCATTTTGTGGCTGAGCAAGTGGTTCTATTTTTTTATTTGAGGTGATGACAGCAAAAGGACAAGCAAGAGCAGTAGAGAACGGAACCTGTTTACACTACTCCTGTTATGATCCAGTAATTCTTTCAAATCACTGAAATAATCTGAATTAAAAGTACCACTTACAAATGCAGGAAAAAAAACCCCAACCAAACAACAACAATAAAATGAAGTAGGAATTGTGTTTAAATCAATCTTGTTTAGGATATAATTAATAGTGATGCAGGGTGACAATTTTCCTCTTGCTGCTGGAAGGGAAGGTCTGGGTTAAGGCTGCCGTTCAGCCCAACTACTCAGAAGTGGCAATTACTTTGTACTGCTTCTCATGCTTATTGGACCTGTCTATAAGCTAATTAAATTAGCCCATTGGAAAATTTACTTAGTGGCATAACTGCCTGGTTAGTGTGTTAGTGAGGGAAGACTTGTGAGTGCCAGAGTTGGAGCAAGGCAGAGGTGTGTATTGCTACTCTTCGGTAATTCATCTTGGCTGCTATAGTGAACAGACTGGATACAGTGCAGCTGGAAAGGAGAAACTGCAAAATCTGAATGCATTGCCTCTCTCACACCAGTTTTCCTGTTGCCTTGGAAACAGGGCCTGACTCCTTCCATGTACGGACAACAATACTGGTGTTTCAAGTACAGACATGTAGTTATATTCTAGAGCCATGGATTTGTAGGGAGAAGGGAAAGGTCTCTCACAGAATTTAGCAGACCATTTTCAGTTCTATTTTCTCCTGCTATGGATGCTGAATAACTTTCTAGAGAATAAGTGAAAGATAATGTTTATATTAGTGCTGCATATGTAATAGATGAGAGGAATTCTGTTAACTTCTATTGCACTTGGCAGAGCACAAGCACGGGACACCACTGAGAAGTGAAGGAAAAGAGCAAGTTGTGTTTTGTTTTTTTTTTAAAAAAGTGACCGCATTTCACATGTGAAAAAAAAAATGCTCCATGAACTCTAAGGTGAACAAGATCATGACAAGGATCTGAATGAAAAGTACCACTTAAAATGGACAGTAAAAAAAAGTAAGAATTATCTTTAAATCAACGCTGTTCATCAGTCAGGTTCATAGCTTGGCTCAGTAAGCCATTGGGCAAGGCCTCCATACTGGGGAAACAGGCTGCATCTCAGTTTATAATACCAGAGAAATATTTGAGCTTCTTTGGGAAGACCCAAGAGAAATAGAAGGAAAAATGTTTTCCCTAAATAATGGTTCAAAGAGAGTTTTATGGTCTAAGACGGATGAAGTTGGTGTCTGCTGATTCTTTGAACTTCACTTCCAATATATATGAAATCAGTTTCTAACTGACAAATGGGCCATTAAACTCCTGGAGACATGTTTCCTTTCATGTTGTGTGACTGTTGGTGGGAGGCAGATGTCATGGGAGAAGCATAAAGCCTATGAATCCTCCTTCCCTAAGGTAGATGAGAGATGGCATGGAACCCCTGCAACTCCAACCTCCTGTGGCCCCAGGGAGCTCTGAGATGGAAATTGCCCTATTGTGTCCCTCACTGCTGAAGAATTTTATGCTTTATTAACACATATTTTTCACTGATGCTGACTCTTTCCCCACAATATACCTGTTAGGCCTATCATCATGAGCATCATCCAACCTCATGCTATTCAGTAAACTATGGTGTATGTTCTACCTTTTTTTTTAAAAGCAGACATTTTCTGAGAAAGTCTGTGTTAACCATGAAAATGTTCTGAATGTGTAAAGGTGTTCATATTCATAATGGTTAAGGACAGAAAAGAACATGAGATGATCTGGACTGCTCTTCTCTTATTCTTGCATGCTTAGGCCATTTAACATCAGCGTTATCTGAAATCCAATAGTATGTGTTTTATTACAGCATACAGTTGAGGAAGACCCTGTCTGATTATGAAGCTATTGAAATATGTAGGCTCCAGGCCTTTCACTGGTTAGTTTATGTATTTTAGTTCATAATTTATAAATTACTTTTGATGTGTAGGTTAAAGAGGTCATTGTCTCTGTATGTGCATGTGTGCAGATACTTATACAATGTAACAATTTTTTTTTGTTAGGAATTAAACAGACCAGTCACTAAACAGGCTTTGTTCCCCAGGCCTTAAATAGCAACTCAATTAATTGTTGCTGTTTATGAGGATCAAGGGGTAGTGTGTAGTGTTAAATCATATGTCTTACTGATGCGACAGAATGAGGTAAAAAAATCTTTCCTCCATTACCATGTTTGTATATGCATCCATCTCTAGCCTTTTGTGCATCATTATTCTGTTGGGGACTCTTGTTAGTTACTGCTGAACCCTCACAGCTCTTAAATCCTTTCTAGGGTAATTGCTTCCCAGGATACCATCTACCTCTGTATGAAGCTACATCTTGTATACCTGCCATATCCTCTTAATTATTTCCAATGTACCTTTGTTACAAACAGCTTTTATTGGTTCTTAATCTTATACATTCCAATCACCAAAGGAAGAAAAGGATATCAAAGCTCAGTTAAAAATGTGGAGAGTGGAAGGAGGCTTTTTTATTTCTCCATTTAAAATCTTTATACATGATCTGTCAGTCAATACTTAATTCTTTAACATGGACTTTAACGCTATTTTAATCCATTTGGTGCTACTAAAAGGAGCGACAAGTGACATTGAGATTGTGCTTTTCATGACATGCTGGCTTCCAAATGGTTGGAAATATAAAGTTTAGAACTTCATTTATATCAGTGATACAGTTCACAAGGACCAGCCTTACAAACAACTGAAAGGAGGAGATATTAAAGAATTAGAAAGAAAAGAGTGAGAACAAGAAGTGGAGGGACAAAAGAGGTGGAGAGAAGAAGTAAAGAGTATAATTCTTCATGTTATCTCTGCCAAAAAAAATGTAACACAACACATATTGTCTCCTCAAGTTCATGGCTGGAATTAATCAAATTAACCAAATACCAATGCTTTCTTTTATAGTAAGAAAATAATCCTTCTTGCACCTTTTGAGTAGAATTAAATACATTGTTTCAGTATTCAGAAATTTCTCTAATATTTCTGAGAAATAAAGTAACTTAGTACTTTTATGTATTTAGAAATAAAACAATTTTATTTGCTAACTAAAATATTTGTGCATACAAAATCTGGTTTGTTTTTTTTTCCCCTTATACATATTATTTAACATTCTCTTAGGTTATTAATGAAATGCAAAGTATTATATCACCAGTAGTGATTAAGAGTACAAAAAATATGTATTTATTAAAAATTCCAGTCATTCTGGTACCCCCATTAAAAATGTTTTTATTTCCATCTAGCTATGGGTCCATACAACATAATATTGTGAGAATAAGTCTCCTGAATAAGTCTGCCAGTGTTGTATTTTTCCATCCTTTTGACTTTTCTTACCCTAGTTAGGTACTTCTTAGTCAAAAATCAATATAAATAAAATCTTAGGTCCTGTTTGGTTATATGTTTTTCATCTGTCCTTTGCTACTTTTTATTTCTGAATTCTACTATGGAATGAAGATGGAATTTCAGTCTTGGCTATTGTATTTTTCTTTGAATTGTGGCTTAACTGGCATCTAATTTGGCCCTTTATAAAGAACTAATTTTCAATATCATTTTTCTTATTTATTCAGTTTTACACTCGTGAGTCTTAATAGCATCTCAAGTCTTTGTTTTCTTTGGATAAATCCCTATCAGAGTTTGCTTTCAAACAGTTTCATCTCAGGAATCATCACTTTGCACTGGTGACCTTCTGGTGAAGGAAGGAAATGAAATGTGATCTATAATGACAACAGAAAATAAAGGGAGCTCTTTGGCAGGGATTGGTTAAATAACAACTCCTTCATATTTTGCGTAGAACCATGAATCTATAGTAACGCTCAAATGTATATGACGGAGAAAAAGAAAAAAAATTTATTTTAGTTAGCTTTCAATTCTTAAATATAATGTTTAAAAGGGAGATCAAGTATTCCAAGCTCATCAGGCCATGTATTTAAAAGATACAGAAACCAGCAAAATATTTAGCATTTCTTTGTAATAATTTAATGACCAGGAATATAATCTTTGCTATATTAAATTGCAGTTTAATCACTCTTCAGAGTAAAATGGATCTTTATTTTCTTGGATTAAATTCAGTTCTTTTTGACTGTGTACTGAACTTGCAAATTAGAAAGTGGGCTATTTTTTCAAATTTGAGCCTTGCACATTGTTTCAATTTAGCAACAATTTCATATGAAATAAAATCTCCTTTAAAGTGTATTAATATTTCTAATCATTAATCTCTGAAAACCTCAGTATCCCCAAATACCTGAAGGACTGGAGGAACTAAGCAGTTTTAAAATAGACATTGATTGTCAGACCCTGAAAGGCTATTGCTCTATCTTTGTAAAAACTAAAGTCTGTTTTAGCTTTCACTGTCTTTACATGTTCTTCTAGCTAGGGAAAAACCAAACCAAACCAACCCAACCAAAAAAAGAAAAAGCTTTACTCTGAAAGTATCTTTAAAAAAAATTAAGCCAAAACTCTCCCCAAATCCCTGCAAAAGATCTTCAAATCAAATGATGCAACTTATTCTACAAGAGTTTAAGCTTCTGGGAATTCTTTGGTTTCTAAGGGAGAAAAACCCACAACCATTTGGAAATAAAGAAATTAGGAGAGATTCTGCATATGTGAGAGAGATTCTGAAATATCTCACTGGATAGCTAGCAGAAATCCTATGCTACGCTGAGCCACCACAGAGATCAGTTGAATGCATGAATGTACATGGGTCAGGAAAAAGATATCACATGCTCCTTCCTGAAACACTGTCTTTGCTATATATGAGTTAAGATTGTGTGTACTCGGAATCAAGAAGTGATATTCTTAATGTTATTTGATTCTGTATTGATTTCAAAGGTCAACAGCTCTCATGATTTTTAATTGATAAGTTAAAATGTGAGTTGAGTTGGATAACAGACTGTCAATTGACAAAGAAACATAGAATCTTAAACCAATATAGATTGAAGGAATTTCTGGAGGCCACCCGACTCAAGGTCAAGGCAGACCTAACCTTGAATTTAGAAACCTCTATCAAGTCTTATCAGGTTGCTCAGTTACACCCAGTTAAGCACTGAAATTTTCCCAGGATGGAGGTTCCACAGCCACCCTGGGCAATCTGTTGTAGTGTTTGATCTTCCTCAGGGTGAATTTATTTTTCCTAATATCTGTTTGTATGAAGTGGAAGCTAACTAGAATTTATAACAAAGCATTTTTAAGGAAAAGACTGATGAAGGAGCAAATTTACTGTAAAATGAAGAGACAGAATACCTAGTCACACCCTGAAAACCAGCTGGTATAGTTTTCTGATAAGTGACACAGAATCCACTAAGAATGATCACAGCACCTGGTTCCCATAAACAAAGTGTTAATAAGAGTCACAGCTTCTCTAGGGGTCATGCTGTCTTTATTTTTATATTTTTATAAAATAGAAGCTCAGGATCAGAGAGGATGACTGAGGTGAAAAGCTAGATCTTCCCCATTTAGTATCCTGGAGGCCAGTGTTACATCTGCATCTTCCACAGGTGGAATATCATAACAAAATATGTTAATGTAGCTTGGGTCCTGGAAAATGCCAGTGCTGGATAAAACCTTTTCTGCTTTTATCATTTGAGAATATATATGGACCTCACACATATTCTAGACAAATCTTCACCTGTAGTGAAAAATGCTGCTGTCAGGTAGGAAAGTGACACCCTGCACCTTGACCAACACTGGCAGTGCAGGCAGACTGATCCCTTCTCTTCTTAGTCAAGGATTCCCCCACACCAGATTGCTGGGCACAGAAGCCCTGTCTTCATATGGTTACAGGTAGAAAATTAAAGCACTGAAGTGGAGATTCATCTCACTTTTGATAGAAATCATTCAAAAATAATGGACTAATTAGATTTTTTTTTTTTTTTTTTTTTTTTTTTTTTTTTTGTTTTTTTTTTTTTTTCCTGGAGTCAAGGGATGGAAATTCCAATGAGGGAGCCATTTCATCTACTGTTTTATTCTGTCTAAAAAGGAGCCTTGGTAATTAGAATAAACTGAATGTGTAATTTTTAGATGAACTTTCTTGTAGAGATTAAGGGCCAGAGACATGATGGTATTTAAACTTTCAGCTCCTTTTATAGGCAACTATCTCACATCGATTTTACTGACAGCTAGCTGCCTGAGTAATTTATGAGATTTGGATCTAATTGCAGCATAAAGATCACACGTAAAGTCTTTCTTAGGCCTTACCAAAGTAAATCATTCAGGAAACATTGCATACTCTCTTGGATAATATCAATAATATTTTTCATGTCTACTTCAATACTGAGATATAATTAATGTAAGAATCCTTTTAATGCTTGCACATTATGAAAATACTTAGAAATAAATTTTTAAGATATAAATGTTATATTTTAAAATTTCAAGTACTGTGAATTATTATACTTTCCAGTTTATTATTGATGGGAATGTTCCTATCCATCTTTCAGTCATATTATGAGAAAACTACTAACAAAATAATAAAAGGAAATAAGTAGATGCAAGGAGCACAAGCTAATATATGTTACATTAGTTATTAAATCAGGAAAGCTCTTAGACACATAGTTGCAGTTAACTTGCCACAATTTTAATCAGATTTTATCATGTTCTTATTAA
>JANIJG010016557.1:127701-140280 GCA_024611175.1 Megaceryle torquata | reverse complement strand
TGGACGGGGGGGGATCACCTGGGCTGTATCTCCCCCTTGATCCCACTGCACCTTCCTGACCCTGCTGTGTGTCCCCCCCCCCCCCCCTCCCCCGCGCCGCACCCCCCCCCCCCCCCCCCCCGCCCAGCGGGAGGGTTGGGGCACCCTTCGGGGCGCGGGGCTGTGTACCGTGGTGTCCCAGTGACACCGGCTGAGGAGAGCCGGTGGTGGGGGCGGATAGCCCGCACCCGCCTGCCAGGAGCGCGGTCAGGTTGTCGCGGCGGCCCAGAGGCTGCGGGGGCGGGGGCACGGCCTGCTCCGGGCGGTTCGCCGGGCTCTCCGCGGCCGGTGGTCACCGCCCCGACCCCAGGCGCCCTGGGACGCCACCGGGCCGTGCAGGGCGAGAGGCGGGGGCCGGGCGTGAGGCGGCGCGCTGAGGGGCGGGTCGGGCGGCGCTGCTGGGCGCCCGCCGCGGCGTGTGGGTGGCTCCAGGCGGCCGGTACCCAGCGACAGGAGGCGAGGTGGGAGGAGGCTGGCGGGGCGGAGGAGGAGGGAACGCGGCGGCGGCAGCGTTGCGGGCGTATCAGCGGGTGCTGGACTATGGTGCGGCTCGGCGGGGGCTGACACGCCGGCACCTCGTCCGACCGCCCGCCCGCCCTCCCTGTCGGCTGACAGGCGGCGAGTCCTGAGCTGCACGTGTGGGATGTGAGACCTGCCCTCGCCGGGGGAGCATGAGCTGTGCCCAGGCCGGCATTGTCCAGGTACGAGGGGCTGCTCCCGCCCGGTGCCAGGTGGGGGTGGGGGTGGTGGTGGTGTCGTTGCCTTCCAGAGGAGAAGTGCGAGGCGGGATGGGGCTGTCAGCGGCTTCGCCTCCGGTAAAAGGCCCTGACCGGAGCCGGCAGCCCCCGCCCGGCCGGCGAGATGCGGTGGCGGGTCGTGGGTGTGCGCTGTCATCCGCGCCCGGCTGCGCGGGCGCCCGCCTTTGTGCCGGGGAACCGGCCGGTCTGCGCGGGAGCGGGACCCCCCTCCGCGTCCCTGAGCGCTTCAGCGGGTGGGGGGGGTGGCCGGGGGCGGGGGCTGCTCCCCGAGGAGCCTGTGGGCCCTGGTGGGTCACGGGCTTTAGCCGTCGGCCTGTCGCCTGAATTTCACTAGCGAGCAAATAGTGTCGAATTCTGATGGGCGATGTGCCGCGGGGATTGACATCATTTGGGGCTGGGGCTGCGCGCAGGCGGTGGTGAAGAGTCCCGAGCTGAATCGTCCGTCGTTACGTCCCTTCCTTGGAAAAGAAGAAGCCCCCAGATTTGGTTCTTGGCTTCTTGACAATGCAGCAAAATTTAAAGCACAAACTGCCTTTTTTTTTTTTTTTCCTCTGCTCTGTTGGGGTGAGACAATCTTGTGACTTCATATTTTGGTTATTACCTTCTGTTATTATGTAACTGCATTTTTTCGTTAGCAATTAAATAAAATAACTTGCTATAAGTACGCAAAGAGCATTGACCCAGCCTGTAGCATTGTCAAATGCTGCTTTTCTCCTTTTGCAGCCTGCATAGATAATGGTTTGTACTGACACAGGCACATAACAATTCATTTGGCTGTCTCTGGCATCGTTTCCCCTGTGTTTCTCTGTAGTTGCAGAAGAAATTACTTGGCCTGGGTTTAGATTTTTGCATCCTGCTGTTCGGAGCTGCAGTAGTGCCTTTTTTTTTTTTTTTTTTTTCCATGCTGCACTCAGCAGAAGCCCGTAGCAAAGCTATACAACAGTCAGTCAGCTTGTGCTCCTGCCTGTCTATGTACCAGCAGTCGTGGCTGGTTCTGTGGGGCACCTCGCCCCATCTGAACGCAGCAGCAGTTAGGGGCAGGATGCTGCTCCGCCAGTGGTACCACATAGCAGGTGGTCAGCTGCGCCCTTCTGATTAGTGCTCATATGAGGATTGCAGTTATTATAGTAATTCATTTTAGCTTGGGGATTCATTTTGGAAATTTGGATTTTCCACTAAGAAGGGATTATCACTTCTCTGTGTAGTGCGTGTGTTTTATGAAGTGGAGTACGGTATGTATCCTGGCTGCTCCTCCTACCTCTGTCTGTCTCTGGAGCGCCCGCCCGTTTGGACAACGCAGGTGCAATGTTGATTTTCATGCTGGAACCAGAAGCAGATATAAAAAGCAGTGCACTCTTAGTCAACACATAACACTCATCCTCTTGATGCAGTCTCAGTCTAGTATGGGGGGGAAGAGTACCTGTCCTTACGGAGGAAATGCTGAGTCTATTTATTTGTTTGCTTCAGGAGGGTGAGCAGGGAATTAGCTCAGAACAAAGAGTCGTTGGTCAGATGGCCAAGTGCTTGTGAGGAGCCAGGGGTGTGCAAGTTGGTGGTGGATAGTGTGAGTCGGTGGTGGACAGTGTGTCCTAACACTTGTGATACATATGCTAATGTGTTGCTGACTTAATGTGACCTGAGCTTTGGACTCCTAACCTTTTAATATCAATCAGCTCTTTCTCATCAGCTTATTTGTTTGAAGCCAGAGCATGAACTGATGCACTCAGCAACTTTATCAGGAACTATCAATATCTGAATGTGGCAGTGATTTATTTGAAAGCAAACTGTGTACATGTGCTCAGGAGATCCCAAAGGATTGATTCAAAATCCATACGCTCAGTATTTCAAATGCATTCTAATAAACAGCGTGGTGTTTACTGTGTTCAAATAAATAGTTGGCTAAGACTTGTTACTAAAGGGCATCTTTCTGTGGCTTTGTTTCACGTATGTGGCACGCAATCTAGCATTCTTTGTGATCATGAGAGAATCGCTGTGAAGCTTCATGGAGTTTTGCACGTGCTATGTCTAACGCTGAGTAGTGTTCATTCAAGGTAGTGCTAAATCCTTCTCCTTGTCTCCTTTTGAATGGTCTTCTCATAAACAGTGCAATTAGTTGAATAAATAGCACGAGTGAAATTTAGCTTATTAGCTGCTTTTTGAAATATTTAAGATGCCGTTTTTAATATTTAAGCTGTGGTTGTGACGTAGTGGGGGGGATTCAAGTCGCAAGAAGGATGATGTTTAATAGTTGTTTTGTCGCCAGGAGCTGTTCTAACAAAGTGCTTGGGTTACCTGTTTTTTAAAGTTGTTGGAAATCTGTTCTGTGGATGCAGGTATAAAGGTTGCCCCTGGGGTTTCAACTCTGAAAGCTGCTTTAAAAAAAGAAAATATATATCCTGCAAGACCACCTCCCCGTTCTCCCACTGGTTAAGCATGTTGCAAAGTTCAGACAGAAGGGCTTTTAGTAATTAAAAAGAAAAAACAATTACTCCAAAGTATCTTAGTTTGTGATGAGGGACTTTGCTGGGAAACTATAACTTGGCTTCACAGTGACTTTCTTTTTATTCTTTCGAAGAGTCTCTCTGGTCCTAGGTCTTGTGCAGTTGGTTTCCCTCAGACTCAGGGGTACCCACAAGGTCTGGCTTCAGCGTGCGCAGATTGTAGCCTTTGTGGGCCCCTGTAGACAGGATGGAGATTTATCCAATCGCTCTGGCTTGCCCTCCCTCCTGCTCTGTAGAAGGGATGCTTGCCAGACTAAGCCAAAGTACACCTTGGTGAACCCTGCCCAAACCTGTTTCATTGGGTATCCAGATATATGCGTGGCTTCCACGAGTGGATCATACTTGCAGTTGACACAGCTTTCCAGCATGGAAATCCTACAAGTAGGACCCATCAGTGCACTGGGGGTCAGCTGCTCCCTGGCCTCCAGTGGCACCTGCGCTGCGCAGAATGTGGCCGTAATGTTGGAGGTTTCTCTTGGATTGGCTTGCGGGAGTAGCTGGAGGATGTTCCTGCTCATCCCAGTGAGTGTATCTGCCTGTTAGCACAGAAAGGAATCGCGACGCCCCCTTGTCTTCAGGATGTCTGTTGTTTGTTTATGCTCAGCGGCTTTCTCGGTTTTGGCAATAAGGAGATGAGTCAGTTTTGCTTCTATTTTAACGCTTTTTTTACCCGTTTCTCTTGTAGCATTTCATGTGCTGTTGTGATTCTGCAATGGCTGAGTGGCAAACACTGCAGGGGTTTGGCTTGATTCCTTAGAAATACATTTCTATGGACCTTAGTTATGATAAAAATTATAGTAAAGTCTAAACCAGGTTAGATCTTACATACTTTCACATTTGTCCTAAACCACAGCAATGCTTACGTTTCCACGGATAATCTCAGGAGGGTGGGGGGCGTGCAACACAGGAAAAATAAAAGTACAGCCAGTAGGAAAGGGCAGGCTGAGATGCCAGCTGAGATTTGAGGCCAGCAAGATGCTCAGAATTAATTAAGAAGAAATGGCAAGGTTCTTTGATGTAGGGAGCCCAGGGTCATTTTCGTTACAGCTAATGAATGGTGGCTGAGTAGCTGTATAATGGGCTTGTGAGTCAGTCTCGGACTTTTTTGATCAGCTATGCCATGGCTATGGTATCCCATTGTCAACTCTGAAGTCAGAGGTTTAGGTTCTTTGGGCAGGGCTCTTTAGGGGGTGCTGGGACTGCCCCTTGGCAAGATGATATCCTCATCTCAGATGTTTATGAGTTCATCAGAATACAGACCAGTGAGACTGGTCCAAGCTACAGGAAAAAATAGGCTGTTGTCATGGGCAACAGACTGTTGGGGTAAGAGTCTGACTGTAGCCCCACAGCCTGCTTTTGCTTTGGAAGGAAGGAAGGAGTTGGGCTGAAGCAGGGCAGCAGCAGAGCCTGAAGTGGGGTTCCCCTGCTGCAGTTTGTGTTGCACCTCTTGTTTGTCCTCTCCTTACAGTGGCAGCAGCAACGGAAGCCTCAGATGCTCAGGACCGTCCTTCCCCAGTTCTTCACTTCATCATCTGACCTTCCTTTTCCATGAGTTAGGAGCAGCCTGAGCTTCATGCCAGCCCCTCATCCTTTTGTCTAGAACATTACCTACAATGCAGATTATCCTTATGATGGTTTGGGGGCTGGAGGGCAAGATACAGCAAGCTGTTCCTTTTAAACCATAGAAAAAGGGGGGAAACCCTGGTGCTCTTGTCAGAAATAGCTGAGTAAATGATCAGCACTGTGCTCCCCAGGGAATTGCTGCGCTCCATTGTACGGCAAAGTTCTGTGAGGGCAGGCAGCGTTCCCTTGCTGCAGAGCAGAAGGTCTGTGGGAGAGAGCATGTGCACAGCAGTCAGCAAGGCTGTTAGGAAGATCTTTGCCGAGGTTTCCTTTTAGGCATTTAGCAAAACAGGCTCACTCTTTCACACTTTCCAGATATTTTTATATTTCTCTGCAGATGCTCATAAAACACCAACACTTGTTTGGTTTGAAGCCTGAATTAAAATTCCCAACCAATGTCTTGAGGCAAAAGGAAAGGGGGGGGGGGCGCAAGTGTTTGTCCCAGAATTAAAATCCATTTAAATTTGAGAGTTCTTAACCCATGAAACAGTGATGGAGTAGAGAATGTCTCTTGGACTGAATCACTTGTGTTTAAAATGGAACATGCTCTAAAAATAAATGGGTAATTGCTTCACTGTAGTCAATATGGAATTTAAAGATGACTGACAGAGTGATTTGTCATCCATCTCCATAGCAAATGTCATCTGGGAAGTCTGTGATGTTAAAGGCATTTGTTTCTATTAGCACCTTTTAAAGTAGTTTTGTTAATGAGCTTTTGAACACCGGGACTGAGACCTGTCATGTGGTATAATTAATTTTTCCATACCAAAGAAAATGTGTGCCATGTGTACCTTCAATTACCAGAGCAGGTTTCTCAGGTCCTGAAATGTGTGGTTCAGCAGGCCTATTGTTTTAGAGAAAGGAGGAACACACTGTTCTTCTGGTGCCAGCAAAGTGATTTCACATGTCTCTGTGTAAAATTTAGGATGGAATCCTGCAGACCTGGGAAGGTCTGATGTTGTGTTACCTGCTGTATGCTTTTTGTAGAGGGGAAGACTGATGGATACCCCTCCCAAATGTGTGTAAGCAGAAGAAGTGGAGCGGGAAATGTCCTGCTTTTCCCAAGGGGGAGAGGAGACTGAGAGAGGGAATGCTTGACGAGGTGGTCAAACAAGTTAATTTTTACTGTATACTGGAGAAACGCTCAAGTGCTGGTTGTGTGGAGCACACAGCTCAAGGAGTTCCTTTGCATCTGCAGTGTTGCTGTGACTCCTCTTTCTCAGTGAAACAAACTATCCTGCCAAAGTCTCTGTCTCTGGCAGAACATACACTGTGAGTTGTACAGACTTTGCTAAGCTAGGTGAGAAGCACCTAAAGTCTGGAGACTTTAAAACCACTCCTGGATGCGTTCCTGTGCAGCCTGCCTTAGGTGAACCTACTTTGGCAGGGGGCTTGGACTTGATGATCTCCAGAGGTTCCTTCTGACCCCTGTCATTCTGTGATTCTGTGAAGATGGGGATAATCCCTATTTTCTTGTGAGCTGGATGCCTGTTGTAAAGGCATTTCCTGAACCATTTATACTGCTTGTCCTCCTTCCAGCCGGACACGACAAATGTGTGTGGGGCTACTTGCCTGGGCATCTGTGGGAATCCTTACAAGTGCTTGACAAACTAGTGGGGTGAATGGGATGATTTGATTTCCCAAGCTGGTCCTTGAGCATTTAGATGCTTTCCTTTGAAATCTAGGCCCTGTTAAGACTGATGGTGTCATTAAAGTAGGAGATATTGTCTTATGCCTACATCTTTATGCAGCCTCAGGAAAATTTATACTTAGAATTCACATTCTAATGCAGAACATCCATCAAGTGTTGGCTTGTCAAGTGTCTTTAATGATGTGTAAAAAACAAAACAAAACAAAAAACCAGCTATGAGAGAGGCTTTAGGATTCTTATTATAATAATATTTATACTTCTTGTTTGCCGTAGTACTTCTTGTGTGCAACTGCATGCTTGCCTGAAGAGGACACACGCAACAGAAAATTTACTCTGAAGCAGCATCTTGATTTAAATAGCAAAGTTTAGTTTCTGTGTGCTTAACATAGAAAGGGAGGAAAGCGGATGAAACATTTAATCTTGGAGTCAGAACATGGGTTTCCAAGATGATGCAGTTCAAGATTCATGAAAGTCCCGTTAGCCATCAGGCTGTCTGCTGCTTTGGTGACAGGCCTGTGGAAGCGGCGTAGAGATTAGAAGCAAGATCTTTTAATGAACTCTTAAGTTGCTTGATGTGACAGCACCATGCTCTCAAATAGAAGTCAGTGTGAGGTCAGTACCATGATTCAGAAGTACGACATACGTACCATGAGTCATGGTAGAGACCTGATGCTGAGGTAAAGTATTATTGAGTCAAACCCTTTAGTCTAAAAGTGAATAATCCTTCTCCTAAAGTTATTGGGAACTTTGCTCGACTAAGGGTAGTGCTGTCTGGCCTCCTGTGATCTTTTATTTTTTTTTTATTTTTTTTATTTTTAACTTTTTTACAGAGCTGAGTATCCTAGGGAACCTGTCTGTTTGCAGTGCCAGCATGAAGCACTGACATTTCTTTCTCATTATTCTAGCAGCAGGCTGAAGCAGAAACAACCATAGGAGTTACTATCCAGACCAGGTATTAAGGGCTAATGAGCTGAACTATATTTTTTTTCCTCTTCTTCTAAGACTAGGGAAGGATTCCAACATAGAAGCGCCTGGTCCTGTGGTAGAATTCCTTTCAAGACCCATCACTATGGTGGCTTATGAGTTAAGCTACCTGATTTACTTTCCTTTTGGTTTCTGCTTTTTAATGTTCCTTAAGGATTTTGCTTAATGTGTGAAAGAAAATGACTTTTTTTTTTTTTTTTATATGAGCAAAAGTCCTACTAAAGAATTAAGATTTGCCACCTGACTAAAGGCAGAGTTCTTATGTTGGTCAAGAAACTGCTTGCTGGTGTAGAACCATTTCCTACTCTTGAAATTTGATTTTGTATTACTTTTCATGTCTCTCAGAACTGTCACTCTCAAAGCATCCTCTTTGCAGGTTTTCAAAGGCTCTCCCGCTCTGCACGTGAATTTGCATTCTCTTTGATAGTCTCCTCTCCCCCTTCCCACTCTCCAAGAACTGCGTGATTGCAAAATACTGTTAATCTTTCCAGTGCACTTTGCTATACAGAGCTGCTGTTCTAGGTCATGCAATCTTATGTCTCAGACAATTAAAACAGGGGTTAAGATCTCAGACTAATTCTCTGTGCCCAATAGCATGATGTAGGCTAAAACCTTAGTGTCTGTATTTGAGCAATTAGGGCATTTCTAATTAAAAACATGTATCACCTAGTTGTAAGTGTTTGAATTGTTAAAAATCTGTGTCTTTTGCACTCAGCTGTGTATAGAGCAGGTGCAGAGAGGGCACTTGCTTATCTTAAAGCACTTCTGTCAGTTTACAAGCATAGTGCTAGATTTTACTGTTGCTGGTGAGGGAATGAAAAAGTTTGGGATGTGAGAACAAAATAAGAAACAACCATGTTGGAGGAAACATCACAAAGGTGTGGTAAAGTGTTCTGGGCGCTTCTGTGTTCAACTTGCTAACTGTACTGCTGAGATTTGGCTAGCAGTGCATCCTAGAGGAAGGTAGAAGCAGACAGTGTCTTCTAGAAATTGGATCTAAGGATCAGCTGCTCAATTTGCTTGTTGGAGCCACATGATGACTTCTAGGTGTCAGCTGTATTGTCTTTCCTAGCTTGGAAGATCGTCCCAAGCCCAGGGAAGCTGCTGCAGAACTTCTAGAAAGGGGCAGATTGCCCTCATGCCCTCTCTCTATTCTCTATGTGTCTGCCAGGACCTGCCTGTAGAGGTGGCTTTTTGAAGCTCGGGATAGAGGAAGCGACTCATGCCAGGCTCCCTGCTGGAGTGTCTTAACCTTGCACCTTCACCGTCGTCAAAAAAAGAATTAAAAAAAGAAAATAATCTAAGACTCTAGTTGGAAGTAAGAAACAATTTCCCAAAAGATTGTAGAGGATGAAGCTGCTTGATTACAGGAAAAAAAAGATGGGCATAAGTTTGCGAGGAAGGGGTTGTATGTTTAAACCTCTGCTTGCAGTGGGAATCAAAATGTTTCTGGAAGAACCTCTGCTTCTGAAAAGTACCTTGGCTGCCTAGTTCATATCAGAATGACTTTCTCATAGGTATCAAACGTGGATTTTTGTGCACGTGTGTATGAATTATTTGTTGTTAAAATACGATTCAGAGGTTTGGACTCCAAGTTAAACATATGCTTGTTTTGACCTATTTTTCCCAACCTAATTCTGCCAGCTCTGCATGTGCACACACGATGTTACTTGCTGAGGGAGTCCCGCTGACTTTAGAAAGACAACTCACCTTAGGAAAGCTGGTATGTAAGTGGTGGTAGCGGGCTTAGGGTTTACAGGAGATGGGCTCTCAGGCTAGGGGAGGATGTGGAATAGCGTGGCTGAGGAGCAGTGTGATTTAACTGATTTAACACTGTTATCATCTGGTAGCTCAGGAAGGATCATCACAAATAATGTGGCTCATTTGTGACCTCTTTGTAATAGCTCTGAGATGGACATGAGATCAATCTACTTGATAGCCTTCTAATAACTCACTGGAAAACCCAGTTCATCTCCTTTTAGCTACCTGGACCAAAAGGGATAGAAATGCAGCATTGCTAATCCGAATAATCCCTGTGGAACCACGAGAGGGATCACCCACATGCTGAAATGAAAAGTGATAAGAGGGCCTTAAGCAAATGAAGATCTAAGCTGCTGAGTCTATATGGCATACTGTGAGTTTACTAGCTTATATCCAGGACGCTATAGCCATGTTTTGTGCAGCAGTGCACCAAGAAGAGAGGTGTAACAGATTAGTTTGAGTTGGCTGCACGCAACTGGTTTATGTGCAGGCAGCAATAGGGTTTCTGCTCTGCACTCCCCAGGACTTTTCTTTCCAGTGTAATGATCCCTGTATCTCTGACCCCGCTCAGTGTACAAAGGTGGTTGACCTGAAGGGAGGCAGGTACTCAGAAAGACTCCAAAACCAGTGTGTTGGGAAGGGGAAGAGTTGACCTCTCTAGTAAGAGGCATTATTTCTCTTGCACCTGATTTAGATCAGACCCAGATCTGTGGCTCTCCAGGAATGTGCCCTAACAGGCAGGGAGCTCCTCTAAGTGTGAGTATGGGATGTGATTTACACCCATCTGGCCAAAGTCATTATATTCTACATGGCAGATTTGAAGATTCATTGAGCCAGAGAGCATGAGGGAGCATAGCTCTGATTTAATGGGTACAGGGCGAGTTTCTGGGTTCCTTTGCCAAAGGCTTGTTCATGTGTTTTATATGCAGAGTAGCAAGTGGGATGTCAAGACTGCTGTTTCTGGGATGCACAGGAGCAGAACATGAGGTCCCTGACTCCTGTTACATTGAAAGCAGGGCTTAGTAGCAATGAGTACCATTTTCAACATTAATGCCTAAATTCTGTGCAAGTCCTATTCTTGTGGTCTGGCCCAAAATAGCTCTTTGGTCTTAGTCTTCTGAACTGTTCTTATTCATGCCTTGGTGACGTGTCCGATGGAAATCTGCGTGTTCATTTGGCTTATTCTGTGCAGTCATTTTCTGAGTTGAATCCTGGTAGTTAATGGTCAACATGAAAGCTTTCAGGTCCCAATTCCTATGTAATGGGATACCAGTATAATTCAGTCAGAACTTTGATAAGCAACATCTTATGTGCTAATGAGTTCTTCAGGCATCAGAGGACCTCGGATCACTGCTCAGAAAGTCATTGGGCTCACCTCAGAGTTTCAGAATGAGAACATAGGTGAGAGATTATTGAAAAAAAGCTTTCCAGCTCCACCAGTTAACCAAATCCATTGTTTTTCCAAAACCACTTCCCTTGATCCCCTGCGTTCATGGTCTCTGATCAGTGGTAGGGCAGGAAGGCAACTTTGCACCCATAGAGGTCTCAGGTCAACTTCATGTAAATCGAGGATTTCTTATCAGAGGAACATAGTTAACATTGCAGTTTATGATAAATGAATCAATTAAGTTTGTTTCCTCTCAGACCTTTCAGGGTTTGTTCCCCCCTTTCCCTCTCCCCCCCAGTTTTTAATGGAAGCAGGAGTAAAAAACTTCTTGTGCTTAAGTCATCAGGCAAATTCTGCATCTGCTGGAGGTAGCAGGTCTTCTGTCTAGTGAAGAACTATTTGTATGTAATTGCTTTGGAGGAAAAAAAACTTCTCATTTTAATCCAGAGACATTGAGCAGACTCTCTTAGATCACTAATCGAGTGCAATATTCCTTCTCTTGCTGCGTGTGCTTCACATCCTTGCAGTGCTTGTCTTTGCTGTCCAACTTCAGGTGTGGTTCAGAAGCTTGGACCAGCCCTTGGCAGCCCTGCTGAATGCTGAGTCACCAGGAAGAGAAGGAGACACAAATATTACTCAAATCTGTGCAGCTCTGCTGAAATCTAGAGACCCACCACAAGTCACACACAGGTTTATAGTTGTTGATCAAGGTTGTTTGGTAGTATAATTATGATGTTTGTTTTCGAGTAGCTGGCTACTCGAGTAAAGAGCAGCATTTGTTGCTGTGTGAGCTGCCCAAGCTTCTTTAAAAAAAAAAAAATCCATATATTTTTTCCTTGCATATATTTTTTGGAAATATACATGTCACTTATGCGCAGACAATGCATCACCCTCATTTTGATGACTCCTTTCCTTGGCGTCTCTCACTTTTAGCAAAGACAGGTGACCTGACAGAGGCAATCCAACGTGCTGCAAACATGCAGCATAATTATATTCTTGAAGAAGCTCTGGTGCATGCATGTGTGGGAGGAAGGGAGGCATATTGAGTAGTGGAGCTGCATGAAAATTTGCCAGTGAAACAGTTTTCTGTCAAAAAAAAAAATGCTGGTTTAAACAGAATGAAAATGTTCCTTATGAGAATGTGTTTGGACTGCAGCTGGCAGCAGTTCAGAGGACCTGGAGCCCTACAGCCTTGTTTAATGATCAAATCCAGTTGGGAGAGATCAGAGATGGAGGTGTGGCAAGGTGGTGGTGGTTGTTGTTATGCTTCAGCTGTAAGGAAAACTTCAAAATGCTTCAATTTCCCACAGTGAAGAAAATGAGAATTCACCTACTCTGCTTCATACAGCAGTTTCTTAAAAACTATCCAGTCTCCAGTGCACATCATCATTACGGTGTCGTATGGGTGTATTTACTTCATGGAAGCCCAGGGCCGATCTCATTGCTATGCTGAGTTCAATGCTGAGTTCATTCAAATCACTGATCTTGCACTAGGGATGCATTGGGCCTGTGAGGTCTTAAATTAACTGTGGAAAGAGTCACTGTGTATTTATATGGGACAGCGACCATACAGATTTGTCAGCTTGCAGTTTTGTAACACTTGCACACTGGAAAACAAAAGCACATCAGTGAGGGACTTCCACCCTGCCCCTGTTGGCTTATCTTGACAGGATCACCTTGAATGGGGTCCCCAGTCCCCTTTTTAATTTGTTTTTTCTAGTTCATATACTAATGTTATTTTAGTAAGTATCTCCTGTTTTGTTGATTTTTTTTCCTTTTTTTTTTTTTTTTTTTTTTCTTTCTTGGACTGCTGGCAACATTTTTTTTCTACTCCCCTATTTTTACTTCCCCCACCCCCCTCAACCCCTTTTTTTT